>VMDO01005232.1:42146-114260 GCA_007922755.1 Pedetes capensis
AAAAAAAAAAAAAAAAAAAAAAAAAAAAAAAAAAAAAAAAAAAAAGAATAAACAAGAAGCAAAGGAAGAAAAAAAGAAAGAAAGAAAAGGAAGATGTTAGCTGATGTGTCCACAGGTTAGGGTTTGTTTATTGGCATTTGAAAATATCATCATATTTACTATTTTCACATCTTTTTTGTGGAGGGGTGTAGGTATGGTCAGAGTAAGTAACACTAGTTTTCTACAACAAACACCACCAACACTCTAGTCTTAGCAGCTGAATATAATAAAAGTTTACTTTTCTTTGAGATAAAGTACACTGTTCCTCTCCAGTAGGCCTTTCAGATGGTCTTTCAGGGGATCTGTTGTGGCTTCTCCTTGCTGATGACCATTTAGTTCTTGGCTGAATTCTCCTCATTGGGAAGACAGGGAAGAAGGAAGTTGAACAATTTCTTGGGAGGTTCTTATGGCCAGGTTGAAAATGGTATATGGTACTTCTCTTGAGCTACATTGGTTAGAACTCAGTCACATGGCCATTCTCACTGCAAGAGAGGCTGGGAAATATAGTTTGTCTGTATCCCCAGGAGGGAGAAGCAGTAACTTTGTTGAAACATAGCAGTTTCTGTCATAATTTTGATTCTTGGAAGTTTTCACTTAGCATGTGAAGCCCATGGCATGGCTCAGAGGTAATTAATTAATATGCTGTGTGGACTATGTCAGGTGGAAGAGATGTCTGTGCACTAAGCCTGAGCCTATCTTATAGAAAGACACCTCCCTGACTTATGAACTCCTGTTGGCTTTGGAGCAACCTTTCTATTTCCTCCAATAACCCATCTCCCTTTGAACACACTGTCTCTAAGAATTTTTTTACTCCAATGAATGACCAAGTCAATCTGTTCCCCTGCTGAGCAGAGTGCCTACACCTTCAGGAAAAAGTCATTGATTACCCTTCAACCCCAAGCTAGTGTTGAAAATCTGGAAAGGCTGAAGACATCAGAAGCATTCCTAAAGTGAAACTGTAGCACTAACACAGTGAGTATGTTTAGGGCCTTTCTCCTGCCCAATTTGCCCCAGGAAAAAACATTCACATCAAAATACTGAATCCTACCATGAGATGGGGACCATGTGAATGTTTAAAATAATCTTTATTTTATATTTTTGTTTTATTTTTAATTAGCATTTCAATCATATATATTTATGGGGTAGAGAGTGATGATTCTGTTCATATATACAGTGTGCAATTGTCAAATCAAGATTGTCAACATTCTCCTTAAACATTTTGCAAAAAAATTTTATTAACATGTAATGATAACTGTACATATTTATGAAGTATAGTATGATTTTCTTAAATGGCATGCAGTATAGTGACATTCATTATGGAATTTTCATAGAAACAATCTTTATTAAAGGCTTCTCTCTTTGAATTTGTGTCTTCAAATCAAATATACACTCCCTCTAGCCCTATGTGTCTGTCAGCTTGTTGGGCTCTGGGCGCTTGCATACTGTTGTGATACTGAAAGCTATGCCACTGGTATTTCAGATACTATCAGGGCCGCCCATGGTAAACAGGTTTCACCTGGGCTTCCTGATTAAAACAGAGTAGGGAGAAGCACCAGACAGCCCACTCTTGAAATAATTATCCATTGAAAACCCCATAAATAGCAGAGAAGAACTGGAAAATGAACTTCCTACCTAGGCTGGAAGGCATTCAAGAAATAACTGGGTAAGGATTGCCTCCTCAAAGTAGAGTCGACTTAATGACAAAAATGGAGTAAAGCTCCTGGAACCTCCTTTTGCTGATGTGGCACAATTCAAAATGAGAAGAAAAATAGTGACTGCAACACTGGTCTCAAACATCAAAAGATCTCGTGCATGGCACAGTGTTGAGTAGTGCTTCCTTCTGTTGTGCATAGGGTCGCTATGAATCAACACTACCTAATAGTGAAGATATACTGATTGCCATTATAACATATTAAAAGGGCCATAAACCCCAAGCCATTTGAGTACTGAATCCTCTCATTGTGCACCAGGGGATATTATTAGAGAAAGCTATTGAAGGGAGAGATGAGGCCTCATGGCAGTCTGGAAAGGAGTGTGGGAAAATACTCATTACTTTCAATGCCTCAGTTTGAAAGAATGGGGTTCTCAATGAGAATGACAAATGATTGTCCCATGATTGAAGGTTAATACATTAATAAATTTAGCAAAGGAAGAAGTGAGTCTCCTTTAGAAAGGAGTCATTTCAAATACCATACCAATGATAAAATTTACTGCCTATAAATCAGAAGGATGTTAAGGAAACGTGCTGGGGAAGATGCTTTTAGCTGAACCTAATCCCTTATTGCCTGCAGCTGCAGCCCTGTGGCATCCGATCCTGTCAGATCTCGGAAGCTAAGCAGGGTCTGGTCTGGTTAGTACTTGGATGGGAGAACACCTGGGAAGACCAGGTGCTGTAGGCTTGGGAGATGGACCCAGCAACCCACTCCCAAAAATCAATCAGCTGTTGAAAACCCTATGAACAGCAGAGAAACACTGACAATAGCGTTTCGCCTGGTGTATGTAGGGTCACTATGAGTCAGTTACCAACTGGAAGGTACCTAACAACAATCCCTTATTACTGATCCTGGCTACAAAAATTTTTGACAACAGAAAGTTATGGCCATGCCGGCATGGCCACCCTCACGTTGCTGCATTGCCAATCCTGCTTTCTGCCCAGGAAGGAAAATGGGAACATTTTGCTTCTCTTTTCTGAGGCATTACAACATATTTGTATTAAAAAGAAGAAAGTAGGCCTCCTCGCTTCTAACCTAATCTACCCCCAGTGGTATAACTGAAGTAAAATGTGAGTTTTCAGATGGGAGTCAACTGCCACACGACCTCCCAACTTCCACTGAGTCATACCATCAAACTGTTCTTTCTCATTATTAATATTTATTGTTCCTTGAATTCAGCAAGCAAAAGTGGCCCATACAATAACTTTGGTAGTGCCAAAACAAATAGATACACTCTTGCCCTTGGCTGCTTGAGGTTTGGAGATATAAGTGATATTGTGCAAAAGAAAAAACCAGAACAAATACAGAATGGGGATGTGTATTTCTCCCTTGGTCTCATTTGTTTTGCTGTCTGCTTTCTTTGATGCAATGAAGAAAACATGCTTGAAATACATATATTTCTATTTCTGAATAACCATTTGAAGAACATTGAGAAAACTTAGGTCTTTCAATAGCTATTGCACAAAAAGAAAAAAAAAGGTATTGAGTTCCAGGGATTTAGAAATTTTAGTTCTTGGTAGACAAATAATTCAACTTATTTTCGGGGATAGTGCCTTAGAAAAGCATGCTATGGAATACTATTGCTGGAAAAAGTATGGAGCAGGAATACAGAAGGAATGGCCAAAGTATTTCAGCAGAATGAAAAACAATATTGCACCAGAACACTCTTTTTTAATACTTACTATTCATAGTTTGAATTTAAAATCTTAAGTTTTATTGTACCTTAAGCTTGGATTGGAAGCATCCTCTGGAATTGTTTGAAAAGGTAAGTTTGGAAAGAAAGAGTCAGGTCTTATAAGTGACTTAAATAAATAAATGACTCTTACATGAATGAATGAATCAATCAATAATTCTTAGTTTCTTTTCTTGCCTTGCTGTAACTATCTACACCAAACTATCTGCTATTATAGCTTCTTCTGCAATCCTTCAACAATATTTTGGGTGTATTTTCCTATGTGGTGGGCATTTGCCATTGTTCACTTTCTAGTATCTCTTCTCTCTTCTGGTAAATCATTTATACGTTTCTTGTAGACTTTTCCTTCTCCACAGTCAGGTACTATGATTTGGGTTGGACATGGTGTCCCATGGTGTCCACGTGACCCACCAGATGACTAGGTGATCCATAACTATCTAATCACAGTAAATCCTAGTACTTTTGCTGGAGTTCTTTTGCTAGAAGCATAGGAAGTCTAGGAGGAGGCAAAGGAGGATAGTGGTTGAGGAGATCTTGACTATCCACTGGCATTGTTAGAAGGGTAAAAATTGGTCTGGAGCCATGGGGGACTGTTTTGCCACCTTGGGCTATGATGATGGAATCATTTTTGAAAGGAATCTACAAAGAAAGGTCGTGATTCCCAGATGTTCTAAAGACATTGAGTTCCTAGGTGTATTCATTCCTAAAACTGGTCATTAGCTATTGAGCAAGTAACATTTCTTATAAACAATAAATAACAACATTTTTCTTATGCCTGTTGCATTGGGTTTGCTAAGGGTTTGTATGGATGCATCTTCCCCAGACATATACTCAGCATCTTTATTTGCAGAAGAGCATAAACTAGAATCATAATAGTTTTTTCTAGTATAGCTTTCTTTGTTTTCCCATCAGCACTCATTTTCTTGGTATCTTCCTTGGTATTTTCATATGAAGTAAATGACCTAAATCTCTCCATGCATTATTATCCATATTCTGAGAATAGACAAATGTCCCAGCTATACTTGAGGTGGTTAGATTATAATTGTTAGATCCACAGGTTAAATTGTGCATCTGCAAAGTCCCCCCCTTATGACTGTGCTTTGGTTGAATCCTGTCTCCAGAGAGAGGAAATGTTTCTGTCACTCTCCCTCTTCCTGAGGAAGCATGTCTCCAGCCCTGCAAAGTCATCAGGCCTGAAAAAAATCACCCCCAGTCTGTGATAACAGAGCAGATCCCTCTTCTGTTGCTAATTATGCAGCATCCCCACTAAAGCCACTCACCTCTGCCATGTCCCCATTACTGAGTGATTGGCTTTTCCTGGAACAAACACATGGTGTATGCTATAAATGCAGACGATCAGGAAACTTCAGGAGAAAAAAGGAAAAAGAAAAGAGAAGTGCTATTTTATGTTGTATTATTAATAACATGATAGCTTTTTATTACTTCTTACTTTATTTCTCCTTGGTTTGACTCATTTCCAGGAGGTGATGTAGCATGGGGGCCATGTACTCTTGTCCTAAATCCTGGCTCCTCTGTTCACCAAGTATATAATCTTAGACATGTAACATAAGCTTCCTGTGCTGTATTGTCCTATTTGCTAAATAAATAACTGAAACAATTTAAAGTGTTAATGATACATACCTGTGGCATTATTGTCAGAATTAAATCAGATAATAGAAGGCAGCATGTAGGACAGTGTCTTATGCGCAGTGTACTCCATTAGGGTTAGCGGCTGGTTGGTGGCAGCCTGGATAGTTTCTCCTTTCAGTCTCTGTTCCCTCTCTACAAAACCCAAGCTAGACTGATCACCTTCTTGGCCTACTAGAATTGGCAAATCCGCACAAAGTATGAATTTGTCTCTCTCAAATATGTGGGTTTTTTTTTTTTTTTTGAGACAGGGTCTTGCTATATAGCCCAAGCTGGCCTTGAACTTAACTCTTCCTACCTCCACCCCTGGAGTGCAAGGATTACAGGTGTGCACCACCATATAGAGACATATCTATTGTACTAAATATTTATGTTTGTTCATGCTGCAATTTCCCTAATCTTCTTTTATAATTATTTAAAATTTATTTTTAATTTGAAAAAATCAATATTTTTTGTATTTATTTATTTAGCAGTACTGGGGAGGTGAACCCAGGGCCTTGTGCATACTTTGCAAGTGCTCTGCCACTGAGCTTCACCCCTACTCATTTTTAAATTTTTTTGTCTTGACACAACATCTTCCTGAATTATGCAGGCTGCCTCTGGCCTCCAACTTACAATCTTCCTGTCTCCATCTTCTGAGTCACTAGGATTACAGGTGTGTGCTACTGCACCTGGCTTCTTAATCCTGTTTTCAACTTTGAGGGCCTCCATTGAAATGTAACAGCTTCAGTCCTCACACACTTTGAATTTTTACTGATTCCCAGAAAATATCAGAGTCTGAGGATATGAGGTACAAATGAGTAAGTTGGAAGACAGGCCAAAACTCAGCAGTGTGTTTTGTCTCTGATATTAGCACCTTGGAAGAGAGAAGAATGGGTGGTAAGAGGAAGAGAGGACCTCACCTGTCCAAGCAGATCACCAGAGCCTGCTGGTACAGAACACAAGTCCATAGGGGTCAAGGTGGGGTTCTTCCTCCTCTCTTGAGATGCTATGGTGGGGAGCTTGAGGCTGATGCACAGGGTCAATGGCAAAAAGATTCTCTAGGTATCAGTCCAGACAACAGAAGCTGATCTACTTTGAAATGAGAAGAATTTACAACAGGAAATCTGAGATATCAAAGCAAAACTGGTGAAAAAATGTAGAGATGAACAGAATCAGGATTCTGTTATCACCTCTGCAGCTAGATGCCCAGGGAGGAGGTATATCCCTGATACTAGGAGTTAAGGCAACCAAGCAAAAGGTGGAACAAAGCAGCCTCTTTGGCAAGAACCAGATGCATGAAGAAAGCTCAGTTGCTACCTGAGACACCACCTATGACAGAGAAGGATGGCAGGGGGAACCCTGGCCTCTTTCTTCTTTCAACCCTCTCATGTCAGGTCAGGTCTTCCATTGGATGAACATGGCTGGAATCCATCTGGTATAGCAGCCTGGGAAACAAGCTGCAGGGCCCATTTCCATAGCAGGCAGTCATTTCTCAGTATCTGCAGAGGACTGGATCCAGGATTCCCCACGGATAAGAAAGTCTGCAGATATTCAAATCCCTTGTATAAAATGGTGTAATAACTGCCTTATACTCATGCACATCCTCCCATATACTTTAAATGTTCTCTAGATTATTTATAACACCTAATACAATCTAAATGTTGGATAAATACTTGATATACTGTATTGTTTAGGGAATGAGGATAAGAAAAAAGTCTGTACATGTTTAGTACAGATACAATTAAATTTTTTTTCTATCCATAGTTGATTAAATCATTGGATTTGGAACCTATAGATACAAAGGGCCAGCTAAACAATTCAAGGAATTGGGTTCAGAATGATCTGAGAATAAGGAAAGGCTGAGCAGCAGAAGAAAAATGATTCTGGGTAAATAAGAAGGTGACACAAGGAATTGGAGCTATCAAAAGGTCTTCTTTATGTCAGCCATACTTATTGGGGATTTTGACTTGGTTTTTAGATAGGGCCTAGGTGTCAACTATTGTACACCTCAGTCCTATGCTGCTAATCAACATGCTGATTCCTGGACTTCACAGGCTTTTTTGACTGCCTTTCTCTTATTGTGGTTTACCTACTTCTCTCTCTGCTCATTCTGAGGCCCTGGGTTTGATCCCTATCACTGCAAAAATGGGATAAAAATGTGGCAATCCCAAATCAATCAGCAACTGAAAACCCTATGAACAGCAGAGAAGCACTGACATAGAGCCAGTCATGGAACAGTGTTGGAAAATGTTTTGTTCTGCTGTACATAAGAGTTGCTATGAGTTGGACCGGGCTCAACAGCATCTAACAACTGCAACAACAACTCTATTGTTACTGAGGTTGTGTTCATAACATCTTTTACATTTAAAATGAGATGATCTCTCCTTGAGCAAGCTGTACTCTGTCCCTTTTGGATGATGTGTGATGCTGTCCATATGAAGTCCTAGTCTACTAGTCTGTTCAATATCTACCCAAAGGTTCTGGCCAAGACTTAGGCAGCTGATGAGAAATACCTCTCATCCCAAGATTGATGGTTTAACTTAAGAGAAGGGCAGCAGATTCTCAGGCATATTAACAGATCTCTCATCCCAGGAACAGGGTTGCATGATTGAAAAAGTTAGAAATAGAAACCAGAGGAATTTCTTGGTGCAAGAGGTCAGTAAGATAGACTCCCCAGCTGGATTGCAAAGCGTGCAGCTCACTGGCCTCAGGAAGACATTTCAGGCTTTTGAAGCCAATTGCTTTGTATTTCCTTTAGGGTTGCTACAAATGGTTTGGTTTTCATAGTTATAACCGGTGGTATTATGAGGATGGTCCTGAGACAGACACTTGGGTTTAATGTTCCTTTGCTGCATGACTTAAGACTTGCCTCTTTCTGAGGCTGTTTTCTATCTTCCATTATGAAACTGTTGAGTTTTACTTATAACACAGCTGGAAGAGTCACTTGTATTAATTCAACGAGAATTTATTTACTGACTACATCCCATGTAGTAGGTCTTTTGTTAGAAATATAAATATGGCATTCTTGCATCTGAGTGGACTCTAGTGTCTAAAAAAAGAATCTGTGTGGGAAAGTAGGCTGTACTTTGCAATCTCGGTTGAGTAGGAAGCTATCATTTATGATGCTATAGGAAAATCAGTTGGGCTTTCTCTAGCAGCTACACTTGCAGTTGAGATACATAATAGCTTTGCTTATGGGAGCTGAACAACACATCCAAATGTCAGTCTTTAATGGAGGACTTTCAGATGGAAGTCCACCATCCTAGGTGTGCTATTGACAGGTGCACATCATCACTAAGAGGAGGAAGAACAAGGAGTAAGTAAAGGAAAGAGAAGTAAAAGAAAGGAAAATGGAAAGGCTGGAAGGAAATGTAATGAGGAATAGAGCGTATTGACTAATGTCCACTGCAGTTATATTTTAAGGCACTTCCTAAATGTGTCCTTATGAAATGTTTATAACCAGGAATAACGTAAATGTGAGCAAAAATCCTTTTTCAAGGAAAATCAAAAAATTTCTTTCTAGGATTTTTCCCCCCTTTATAAATTATTGCTCACATTTAGTTTGTTTGTTGTGCTTTTCTCCTGAGGGCAATAGTAACTTTTCTCTAATTCTTCCAACTTGGTTTGACATATTGTATTATTCCTTAAACAGTTCTGATATTTTACCCAGTGATTTCTTTATTTTGACACAGTCATTTTGAACATTTAGCTGCATTACAATCATCTGGAAGGCTTGTTAAAACACAGATGACTAAAGTTCACTTTCAGAGCTCCTGATTCTGTTTCTCGTCTGTGGGACATTGCCTGATTGCTGTTTTAACAAGGGTGGGTGCTGCTGATCCAGAGGAAAATGCTTCTTCAACATTCCAATAATATTATTGAATATTTCTTCTTGTTGGCCTTTATTTTCCTATTGTTTCTTTTCTTCTTATAGAATATTTCATTGCAGAACATTTTAATAGAATCTAATATTAACTTAAGCCCATTTGTTTTTGGTGTGTGCAGGTCCTAAGCAAGAACTTTATATTCCAATATACTTGAGAATCCCTGTCAATGACTAATTCTGTATTTGTGTAGGCCATAGATTAGGTGAAAAGAGAGGAAAAGCTTCCATGTTTCCAACAGCTCAGTTCTAAGATGCAAACATGATAGTGTGACTTGGAACAGTAGACTAAATTTAGTCACAGAGACATTATGAAGACATGTTTGGTGTTCAAGAGTGATCCCAACAGTGTAGATATTATTCCTATTTTGGCTCATATGAGAAAGTCTGGCAAGCATGGAGAGTCATTCATTGGTTATGGTTTTCAAACTAAGTTATGCTATTCTTTAGGTGTGTGACTTTGGCAGAATCCAAGGTCACATTTCCTTAATTATGAAAGGGGAAAAATGACTATTTCCCAGACTTATGAATCTTCTGCAGTCTCTTTGATGATATTCCTTGATCTTTGGTGCAAGTGGTCAGAAAATTGCACAAATTTTCAAAAATTTTTTGAAAGAGCAGAAACCTGAAATTACAGCATTTACTATGTATACAAAGAGCAGCACCAAGATCCTTGGATGTTATGTTCATGGTGTGTGTGTGTGTGTGTGTGTGTGTGTGTCTGTGTAAATGATGAACTTTGAGAATTGCAGGTAGTTATTTCTCTGCAGTTAGCATTAAAAACTGGATATGATGAATTGTTTTTGTGAAATAAATGTGGGAGAAATGTTGTTGTTGTTGTTATGTGCCATCAAGTGGGGTCCTACTCATAGTGACTCTATGTGCAACAGAACAAAACAATCCCTGACACTGTGCCATGCCTGGCACTACTGTCAGTGCTTCTCTGCTATTCATAGGGTTTTTGATGGCTGATTGTTTTGGGACTGCTTTGGGAGTGGGCTGCCAAGTCCTTTTCCCAGTGGGAGAAATAGGATAAATGAATCAAAGAATGATAAAGATTTCAGAAATTCTCCATTGAGATATTGGATGGTAATATCAAAGTCATGATTAAAATTATTTTGTCACATTATATTAATTATAATTAGTTAAATGTAATTATAACTGATGTAATTTCATGAAACTTTAAATAACAACTAACTTTCACTGTCACTGTGTCAGTTATTTATTGCTATTGTTGTTGTTGTTAGGTTCCATGGAGTTGGTATCTGACTAAGAGTGACCCTCATAGGGTTTTCAATGGCTGACTGTTTTGGGATTGCCTTGGGAGTGGATTGCCAGGCCCTTCTCCCATTTTTGTGGTTCTGGGAATTGAACTCGGGACCTTAGAGACTGCAGCGCAGCGCTCTACCAACTGAGCTAAATCCTAGCCCATTTATTGCTATAATACTGTGTAATAATCTCAAACCCCCCAGTCACAGTGGGAAACATCTACTTACCTTAGGAGTTTGGGGGTTCACTTGATCTGTGGTGGACTCAGCAGATTTTGGCCGGCTTGTTTGTCTGTGGTCATGATTTGCTTATGTAGTTTAATGATCCCAGCTGAGTTTATTTGCATATCTGGAGGTTGGGTTGTCTAGGATTACTGAAGCTGAAATGATTGGGAGAAACTTCTCCACCATAAAACTCAGTTGTTTAGTTCAGAAAACTGGTGTTGGCTGGCTATATTAGGTATCTACTTCTGCATAACAATTGATTAAAACAATACACATTTTAAAATCTCTTGCTTCCTGTGGGTTAGGAATCTGGGTGTGACTTAGATAGATTCTTAGATTCTTTGCTTTTGAGTCTGACCAGGTAGCAATTGGTGCTGCTAGGCTATGATTTCACCTGGAGGTTTGACTAAGGAAGAGCCTGCTTCAAATTTATACAGATTATTGGCAGAATTTAGCTGTAGGCCTGAGCCGCTCAGTCTCTAAAGACTTCCCACAGGTATTTTGTTTTGTCTTGTTTTCCTGCCAATTGTCTCTCTTCATTTCACACATAACTGCTTCCTTCTTCACGGACAGCTGGAAGGCAAGTGTGACACTGGTGAGATAGTCTTGTATAACTACGTAATCACATGAGTGACACCCTACATTTTCTAATGATTAGAAACAAGTTACAGTTCCTATCCACACTCAAAGGAAGGGAATTAATTGCATGAAGGTATGACCACCAGGAAGAGAGAATCATTGGGAGTCACCTTTGTGTCAAACTGCCTTAGCTGGGCTTACTTACATGTCTTGGGATCAGCTGACCATCAGCAGATCTAGGGAGGCATGTTCACATGGCAAACACAGAGATGCAAGAATGTGAGTGATTCTCTCTTGCATCCCTCTGGCTTGTATCCTATCTGCTACCGTCCCATTTGCCAAATTAAGTCACATGGTTCAGAGATAGAGTGGGAAGACACTGCAAGGTTATGTGGTAAATGATGTGGACACAGGAAAGGTAGAGAATTGGGGCTGTAAACACCATACTTACCTTCAATTGAATGATCCAAGAATTCAGCCCTATGTAAAGTTCATGCCTCTCTTCTTCTAGCTATCATTTCTGGAAGAACCAAGGGTCTCATTTGGTGACACACAAATGCTCATTATTCTATTTGCATTTATTGATTTGGTACCCACCCTAGCCTATCTTCTGCCTGCAAACCTCCACATGGATGGGAGCTTACATGAGCCTCCTACCATTACCCTTCATAAAAGTATGTCTGAGCAGATGTTCTATCTCTGGACTCCCAAAGTTTCCTACCAGAAGAAGAGAAAATATCGTTTCATTCACTCTGTGTCCTCTTCCTTATTTCATAGAATCATTCATGAAATCAGTTTCATTCCACCACCCTTCTCTTTTCAAGGTCAAGGGCAATTCATGTCATCCTACCAACCCATCATTATATATTCAGACACTTGTAGAACTATCACTCTGGTGTTTCTCCTTATTTAAAAAATGCTGTAGGACTTTTTAGGTTCCAGTGCTTCTCCACACTGGCTGTACATTCAAGTCACTTAGGGAGCTTTAAAAAATACCTACCCTCCAGAAACACTGATGAACAATCTCTGGGAGTCAGTTCCAGACATGAGCATGTTAAAAGTTTCTCCATATAATTCTGATGTGCAACCAAGATTGAGAACCTCTACTACAGATGGACAGTAGACTGAGGTATCTCAAAGAACAGTTGCACTTAAGACTTTGGAGCTCCGAGTGGGCAGAAAAATTTACTTGTAATCAATAGAGGTAAAAAGCATTGTCTTTTCCAAGGAAGTTTTTTAGTGAAAATTTTACTCTATTTTTAGATGTATATAGAGCTACATTTGCTTTGAAGCATCTTTTCCAGCATCACCCTGGAAACACAGATGAAAAAAACAAAATCTTAGAGGGTTTTAGTCATCTGTCCAAGATCATACAACTAGCTAGGAGTATATAAAAAATCAGTTTTTGTTTGTAGTTTTTCAGTTTCAAAGCATGGACTTTAAAATTTAGAGAATAAGAAGTTAGATTTTATAATCTTCCCCACATACATGAAATTATCCACAGTTGCTATTATTGACCAACCTTAGAAGCAAGTCTTTCAGACATTAATGAAAAATTATAGACAAAACAAATTAAGTGGAGCTTTCTCAGGTGAGAAACTCCAGAAAGGCTATTTAGTGCTCTTGGCCCCAAAGCTGTTTTTCTGATCATTCTGAAGAGTAAGCATGAAGTTTTAATGTATGTATTAGAATGTCATCTATCATTGACAACTTTTATTGTCTTTAGTTTAATTTAGACACAGCTATTTGGGAAAATAAAGACAGAAGTAGATGGCATTGTTTAAGCTCTTCATTTGTATTTAATGTCTTTAAAGTTTCTTCAAATGGTCTGTAGATATACATTTAAGATTCATACTTAAAAATTTCTATTCCTTGCAGAAAGGAAATATTCACGGATTTACTACTTATTATTCCTTGTGCTGGGGCTGGGGTTTAGCTCAGTTGGTAGAGTGCTGTCTGCACACTCTAAGGCCCTAACTTCAATCCCCACCACAGCCAAATGGAAGAAGGACCCAGCAGCCCACTCCCAAAGCAATCAGCCATTGAAAACTGTATGAATAGCAGAGAAGTGCTGACGTAGTGCTGGCATGGCACCGTGTAGAGGAGTGCTTGTTCTGTTGTACATAGGGTTGCTGAGTCTGACTCAACTCCATGGCACCTAACAACAACAATTCCTTGTGCTATATGGAAAGCATGAAAATAAATCCTAAAACTATGTCTCTCAAACTGTCATAAATACTCAAGTCTCTGAGAACTTGTAGAAACAGACTCCTGCCCCAGCCCTCAGTATCTGGATTTGTTCATCTAGAGCAGTGTGTTAACCTTGCCTTTATTTTCTGTATTATGATGCTTTGACATCTGGGCCTAGCTGATTTTGGAGCCACTGCCCCTCAGAGAGTTCACCATTTCCTAGAGACAGTAACCCACTGTCTTATTATAGCCCCTTTCAGATGCAAGCCAACCAGTTCAGAGCCCCTTCACCCTTTATCAGGCTTTTACATTCCAGGTCACTGTGCACCTGCCCTAGTCACCCAAGTGCCTACTGCCAGAAAACTTTCCCGTAGAGCTTGGAGAAATTATTCTAACTATCCATTCCTAAGTGAACTTCCTCATGCTTCCTTCCCACGGGAAGAGCTCCTGCCACATTTCCCCAGGCTTCCTGTGCCTCCGACCCACAGAGGTGTCTCTTCATGTGATCCTTCCCATGGCATGTGTGCCCTCTTCTCCTGGAAACTTTGTAATAGACTGTCTTTTCAATGACAATCTTCTCCTGATATTGTCTTTGCCATTTCTAAATAACAAAATCCATATTAGAGTGAGTAAGATATAAGAGTTTGCATTTCTAACCTGGTCCCAAGTGATGCTGAGGCTACTTGTCTTGGGGGAAATGCTTTCCTCCATTTGAAGATGCCATGTTTATGTCTGTTATGGGGGAAGGGGTTGTTGTTGTGAGGTGCCATTGAGTTGAGTTCAACTCATAGTGACCTTGTATGCCACAGAACAAATTATTCCCTAATACTGTGCCATGCCTGGCACTATGTCAGTGTTTCTCTGCTATTCATAGGATTTTCAATGGTTATTATGGGATCATTTTGGGAGTGGGCTGTCAGGTCCTTCTCCCATTTTATGGGGTGTTAAGGACCTCAGAGAGCACAGAGCAGCACTCTAGTAATTGAGCTAAACCATAGCCTCAGGAGGCAGAATACCCAAGACAAAGTAGATGGAATTGTCTTGTGCCAACATGGAAAACACAAAGTTTTCTAAAAGCTGTTTCATCCACTTAGTAATTTCACTTCTGTGCTTCCTAAATGATTTCCCCATTATTTGAGTCCTCATATGAAAGCTGTGTTGTTATTCTTTCATCCTAGTCCTAGTGTCTTTGTTGATTACTGGATGACACACAGTGAGGCTTAAGAGCACTTGTTATAAGTCCAGCTGTGATTCTGCACTGAAATGTATGACATTGGGAAATTCATTCCATATCTCTAAGCCTCAGTTTCCTCTTCTGTAACTTGGGAATAGTAGTATTATTGATCTTAGTCTGTTCGTGTTGCTATAATGAAAAGACTTCAAACTGGGTGGCTTGTAAACAAATATATTTTTCACAGCTCTGGAGGCTGGAAAGTCCAAGATCAAGGTGCCAATAGAATTTGATGTTTGGTAAAGGAACACGTTCTCATAGACAGCAACTCCTTACAATGTCTTCACATGGTAGAAGGGGTGAGCTGGCTGTCTGGGCTCTCTTTGTCAAATATGAATCTCATTCACAAGGGCTCATCACCTTGGGGCAAAGATTTCAACATCTGAGTTTTGGAAGGACACAGCGATTTGTACATTGCACTACCTCATAGAGTTATTATTAAGTTTAAATAATCCCAATGCCAAGAAAGTGGTTGGTACAGACCATGGTGCACAGTTAGATTTCAAAATGCTAGCTATTGTTATTGAAGTTATTTTAGGGATAAAACACAGAATTACAATCAACTTCATTGTGTTGGCATTTATATGATATAATTTTATGCCTGCAGTTTTGAATTAAGAACAATAGTACGTAATTAAAAGAATCTAAAAATAAGATTCTACTACATTTGTTATTCTACAAAGCAGAAAACCAGAATCCCCGGATGAAACTCCCTAAGATTGTTTTCTAAGTAATAAAACTACAATTGATCTGATCTTATCCCAGGATTTCATGTTAGAAGAAAGTCATTGGTTTCCTGACTATGTTTGATTTTTCAATCCTTCTGTTGACAAGCCCAATAGCACAATGATGTAATTCTTCCTACTATGATTACATAGTATAGTGGCTATGTGAAAACTACCCCTTCCCACCCAGCATATCTGGTGTGGCTGTGATTTTGAAGTACATTTCTTCCCATCACCAACAAGTTTACCTGGAGCACTTTACAGTGGTCTAGCAGGAAGATGGGAAATTACTACTTCTTTTTCTTCCAAGTCCATCACAGATATGCTCTGATTATCCTATTATTCTTATTTGTGAGAATCAAATCAGTAGGAAAAATGCTTACATTTCCAGATTGCCAGCTGTATTAAGATTAAATTTAGTCCTTGGGCATTCAGGGAGCATTTTTTCACAGTAAAACATAAGACACATCTGATTTTCTCTGAGTTATGAGAAAAGATAACTTGAGTTAGGAGAAAAGGTGGTACATTTCAGTGGGAAGGAGAGGAAGCTGAAGAAGAATAATTTAAGGTAGATGTTCAAGTGTGCTTAAGGTAATGGTCAAGTGTTCAAGTAGTGAAAGGATTATTGTGGATGGTATGTGAGAGGGTTTCTAAACTGAACAGGTTTTAGAGATAAGGGAGTAACCAATGTCTCCTAAAGTTTAAGACAGTGTTTTTAAATCATAGCTGATAATACAACCAGGACTTAAAAAATATTAAATAAGGTAGAACAAAAAATCAGAATGCATGCTTTATATTGTGTAAGAGTATTTTGAGCAAGTGTGTGTGTGTGTGTGTGTGTGTGTGTGTGTGTGTGTCTGTCTGTCTGTCTGTCTGTCTGTCTGTAGTTTTCAAAATGTAACCCATTTCTTTTGTAGGTCATGGCTAGATATTTTTTGAAAAATACTGCCTTAGAGATTTCTCAAAAGTGGTTTATTTGAGATTCTGACCCAGACCATAGCTGAATAACTTTGAATTTAAAACAAGGGTTTACAATCAAAAGAATCTAAAAATAAGATTCCAACATGCGTTATTTCACAAAGCAGAAAAACCAAATTCCTGGATGCAACTCCCTGAGATTGTTCTCTAAGTGACAAAAGTATAAGCAATGTGATTTTATCCTCAGATTTTATGTCAGAAGAATGGGCCTCTGTCTAGTCCTTCTATTGGTGTGGCCATTATACTAAGATGCAGCATGATAAGACTTGGATTATAACTCTTTTGCCATTGCTTTCATTTCTTCTGATTCGGTAGACAGTCTCTGTTTGTCACAGACACATCTCTGCTACTTCTCTAATTGCGTAAATGTCCCTTTTAGAGAAAGAGAAGCAGGCCTCAGGCTCAGAGTCTAGGGCAGGAAGAGTTGCTGCTTATGGCAACTTCTGCTGATTTTCTGCTTTATTCTATTGGAGTTTCTCACATACTTTGGTTTCCATGTTTCCATTTTCCAGTTTGTCCCACAAGGATTTTATTGTTTTCTTATTCAATTATCTTATTGAAGCAAATAAACTGATGCAAATAAAATATTCATATAGCTGTAGCAAACAATGCTGAAAGTTGTCTGGGAATGGCTGGGGAGTTTGGGAACCAGTGTGCTTGGATGTATTTGGCTGTGTTGCCCTCTCTAGAGTTCTGGGTGGTCTTATAGATGTCCCCTTGGCTAGTATGATGACAGCCTTCTTCATGGAACACATCAGACTGATTGCCATGAGTGTTCCCAGACTTTCCAGGTGCTCCAAATGACAGCTGCTTTTCCTCCACAAGGATGAAGAAAACAAGCGGCACCTACCCCAGGAAGTCCCCTGGGCTGGCCTCCCAATGCTGATATCATGTCAGTGCACTGAGATTTTCACCTGAAACAATGTTATGGGTCTTGGAACTATTCATTTTTTTCTTAAGTGGACCACAACCTCTGACTACATCATTTTCTTCTCTTTTTTTCCTTATGACTAGGAATATTGCACGGGAAAAGAAAGTGGGGAGATGACATGGATTTCACTGGGGACAGATGACTGAGGTTGTATTTCCTGGTTCAGCAGCTGCTCCAACACCTGACTGCACTGCCCAGCCAGGTATCTATGGAAAACTGTGTAGGCCTTTGTGTGTAGGCAACCTGAGACATCCAAGTACAGCCTGAGGCCTGAAGTGTACCTGGCCCTGTCCTCCTTTCTCTGCTGGTAGAGCCTAAGAATAAAACAGAGGAAGCAAGTGTTAATGCAGGCCTCAGTCCTTCCTGCTGCAGAAAACCGTCCTTTGACTGCAAGAGCAAGTGGGCCACAAGGGTGAAGTGAGAGTTGCCTTTGTCCTGAGACTTTTCTGTTCCAACACCAGGGCGAATTTTCCCTTTCCTTCAATTGGCTTGGCACAGTCACTGTGGGGATCACCTCCCCCACCCCCCACTAGCATGAGACCAAGACAGCTGCCAAAATGCCCCCTCTGCATACTCACTGCGCTCTCCGCTCCATTCTGCCTCTTCCCCATGGACAACAGGTTGATTCTGTTATGAGAACAGGCCCCTTGTGTTTCAAGACTCAACTTCCACCTGCAACTATGGTGAGCTGGTTTTTTCTTCCTCTCCCCCCTAATAAATCTCTCTTTGAGTGACATAATTTGGGAGGCGATGCTTTGATCTTGATGAAAACAACTTTGTGAAAGGAGGTGACAGATTTTGAGGCAAAAGCCCCAATTGCCCTCTGTGTGGCTTTGCTGCAGGCTGCACTTGCTTGCCAATTTGCTTATGGAGGAAATGCAGACAGAATGAATTGCTTCAGCAATTGATGCCTTTGGCATGTTGTTTGGGGCTGGAGAGAAAGAGAAGAGGGAACCAAAGGGCTCCCATTACCAGTTAAAAATAGCCAGCCTTGAGCTCCTCCTCTTCCTGCTCCTGCCTCCTCTTCCAACAGGGAGAGCTTTTGAAATGGAGTTTCCTCCCCCCCGCCCCATCCCTCCCTTCTTCCACGGTGACGCCAGTTCATTTGAATGGCAAGATTTTTCTGAGCTGGAATAAGTGAGATACAGGAAATCACTATTGAAAGACGTCTTTATGTTTGGTGTCATCATCACCTTAGCATAAGGGAAAACCAGAGGGTCCTGTGATGAAAACCAAGGCCTTGGCAGCAAAGTGTCCAAGGGCTCAGATGTAATAGAGATGGAACCATTCATCCACAAAGGTCAGGGGCCATAGCCAATATGGTGAACCTCACTTCCTAGGGTCACATCAGTTGGACCTCAGATCATACTGACACTTCAACAGTTTTTACTTGCTTGGATGGGGGTGGAGCAAACTAAAACCATCTTCATTGCTCCCCACCACAATTCTTGATGCTTTGTACCCCTACAAGGCCAGGATTATATGGTGACCAAGTGGACTTCCTTAGACTGAAAAGTAATATGGTCCCTAATTTTGAGTTGATTGTCCTGTGAGGTCAAATCTTGAGTAAATCTGTTTATACTAAGGACTATCTATGTTCAGTTTTTGACTTCCAAAATGGATAGATAGAGGCTTTCTTTCTTTCCCATCAGTCAAAATATATGGATGGCTTAAGGGTCCATAAAACAGAGGGGAGTAGCTATAGCTTTCTTATTCAAGCATTTATGCTACATGTATTTACATTCCCCCATGTGTCTATCAGCTTGTCCTGCTGTGGGGGCTTGCATGTTGCTGTGATGCTGAAAGCTATGCCACTGTTATCTCAAGTACCAGCAGGGCCACCCATGGGGAATAGGTTTCAGCTGAGTTTCCAGACTAAGACAGACAAGGGAGAGGGACCTGCAGCCCACTTCTGAAACAATTAGCCATTGAAAACGCTATGAATAGCAGAAAAGCACTGGAAGGTATTCAAAAGAAGACCAGGGAAGGCATTCAAAAGACAGCTCATAAAAGTAGAGTTGACCTTAATGACAGAAATGGAGTAAAGCCCCTGGGACTTCCATTTGCTGATGTGGCACTAGTCAAAATGAGGAGAAACAGTGGCTGCAACAATGGGCTGAACATAAAAAGATTGTGGGTATGGCACAGTGTCAGGTAGAGTTTTGCTCTGTTGTACATATGGTTGCTATGAGTCAGAACAGAACCGATGGCATCTAATGAGAAACAATAACATATTTAGATTAGCAGCTGTAAAACTGTGGTCCCTAGGCCACCAGCAGCAGTATCACCATCACCTAGGGCCTTGTTTGGAATGCAATTTCTGAAGTTTCAACCAAGAACTTTTCAATCAGAAACCTTGCCAAGGGGAGCACCCGGGATTTGTGTTTTAGCGGATTTCTTGGTGATTCTGATGCAGGCTCAAGGTTGAGAACTTCTGATGTGGTAACTCAAGCCAACTCTTGTTTCCTTGTTTTAAGCTTGATATTGAAACTGCTAAGATTAAAGAAATACCTTCAATAGGTGGCATGAAGAATTTTTCTGAAGCTTACAATTTTTCTGAAGCTTGCAATTTTTGTGAAAAGTCTCTAGTACAAGCACTAGATGGAATTATGTATAACTGACCAACCTCATAGAATCATACCCATTGTCAAAGGATTATCCCCTAGTGAAAGTATGTACATATGTTGTATCTTACTCTTTCATTAATGATTGTAATAAAATTAGAGAAACATCTCTGAATGGAAACAAGAACTACTCTCAGGAGATTAGAAACTGACAATTTATAAGGACAATTAATTATTAAAAAAAATCCTTGAAAAAGTAAGTGTTCATTATTGCCAGGTATGGATGCCATCCCTTTTGTGTGTGTGTGTGTTCTGTAATAAATGAAACCTAAGTTACTAAGTACATTGTAAAGAGTAAAATTCTTTTTCTTCTTTTTAAGGTTTCTTAGAGAAATAACATGAATTTTCTTCCCCTCACACAGGCACTATTCCCCACTATCGCATAGGTGGTCTTAGAAAGGTATAGAAAAATTTGAACTGAATAACAAAGACAAGATTCTAACTGTAAAGGTAAATCTTAAGTGCCACATATTTTCTGAAACATGAGGCATGGGACACCTAAGCATTTGTATGAAATAAATCTTTGGGTAACTTCATCAATTAGTTTTTTAAATTAATTGTTTATATAATGAGATCTACCAGTAATTTTCCTAGTGGGACAGTCCTAGGGTTCCGTGGTGGTCCTGCATGCTTGATATGTGGCTCATTAATTTCAAATGTCAAGTACAGTGGCTATAAGAAGTGTGAATCTGGAAGACACCACATGACAAAAAGCAATACCTTAGAATAAAATGGGCTATAGCTTCCTACACCCTGTGGCAGCCCACTCCTGGACATAATCCTGAAGCAATCAGCCATTGAAAACCCTATGAGGGTCCCTATGAGTCCACCCAACTTGATAGCACCTAAAAATAACAATAAGCTTTGTGCACCAAATACTATTTTCAGGAAGACATCTCTCTGAAATTAGTCAGGTATTTGAAAAGCCAACACTTGCTAGACTTTTTCTGAGAATATTAGCAAATGAATGGTTTGGGTGGTCTTGCAACCCAACCTAGCCTTCCTAATCCTTCTACTTCAAGCAATTTAGATTCCCTAGAAGTATATGATGTTTTCAATCACTCTGAAGGAAATAAAAATTATGTTTGAACTTTTTTGATGCATAAATAAAAGTCATTTATATCCACTCTTCTCTGTGGTAGGAAAACAAATGCACAAAATATTTGAGTTGGCAATTTTTTTTTTTCTTAATAGAATTATGCTGTGGCTAAGATCTCTTTGGGAACCTATTTATTTTCCATACTGCCTCATCTGCCAGTTATACTTTGTTAAGAACAAAGGTTTCTACACTTTGGTTTCCTGTGTTCAGAATTCAATAGAGGCTTAATAAATTTGCTGTCTCCTGATCTGCCAATTCATATCTAGAACTTGACCTTATTTTTAACCTCCCATGTTACTGAAGCAAGTTTGCGAATGTAATCTGGAATTTGCAATTTCAGGCCTGACAGATACTTTTGCTCTAACATTGGCCAACCCTGTGATTTTATAGATGAGAACACTAAAGTGTAAAGAAGTTAACTGACAGATACACAGGGTCTCATGAGAAAAAAAATCCAAGACTAGTATGTAGGTCCCCCAAATCTGTATCTTAATCTATCCCTATAATGACCACTGCCATAATTTGTAATTAACAAATACTAGATAAAGTAACACATCATTCCCAATATTTGCCTTGATACTGAAGCTATTCTGTCTACTTATATTAATTCATAAATCACACTAGGATATTCTTAAAACTCAAGAACCTGAGAATATCAATTTCTTATTTTTTGAATTTGTAGATTATTTATTAAACAGAGCTTCACTTTGAGAAAATCCTTAGCTGAAAAAGCATTTTTACATTACTTAAGATACAACTTTTCTTTTGGCCTATTATTATTTATTTTTTCTTTTTCCATAATAAAATTTCATTATGTTTATTTTCAAATAGACTTTTACAAGGAGAGAGGATATTCTATCAATCCCCCATAATCCACCCTAGAATCAACAATTACTGAGGGTTTGTGATATTTGTTTAATCTATTGCTTTCCTTCCTTTTTTTCAGAATTATTTTAAAGCAAATTCTAGGCATTATTTCACTCCACCCGTACATTCCTCAGTACATATACTAATAGGTTACGGATATTGTTCTACATAAACCTAATGCTGTTATCACACCTAAAATTATAATTACAAGGTCATTAAATATCCAGTTAGCATTGCAATTTCCCCTATTGTTTCAAAAAATATTTTTAGAGTTGCCTTTTCTTCATTGTTAATGTGTGTGGCTATAAATTCAGGACTCCATCAAACATTGTAAACTTTAAAAAGAAGGCAGAAAGAAGATGAAGAAGTAAACTTACTTAGCAAGAAGGGTTTTCCCAAATTCTCACAGCTCTAATCTAGATACCATTCACTGTGACAGGCTTCTCCCTGCGTTCCCACAGCTGGTTAGTGTTTTGAATTCCAGCAACATGAACTCATCTCAGGCTGCAAGGGCTAATGCTCAGCACCCAGCCTAGAGCTGATATCTCTGATGACAGAGTAATGGAGAAAACGCGGGCATTGTCAGCTTCTTTCTAAATGCACTGTCATCTGTGTTGTTCTTCTATCTCTGCTGAGAGCAAGTAACTCTATTGCTTCTTGGATTCATTTAACCCACGATGGAGGCAAAAATAATAACATGCAAACATATTTTTGTTGAAAGACCAATAAAATAGACTGCTACAATGTGGCTGAGGCCCTAGATCCTCAAAGTCACATCTCTTCAACTTCAAATTTCTGTCTCTAAGTTGAACTTTTAAAAAAATATGTGAAGATAAAACAGAGATAAAAAATAGAGATTAGATATATAGTTAGTGTGGACTCTGAGTTTTTATTTTGGCTTGCCAATCCAGCTTGTAACAGACAAAATTTCTTAGAGTAATGGCAATCTTCTGGTTGTAGCCAAGAAAAAATTCTTTCTTTCTTTCTTTCTTTCTTTCTTTCTTTCTTTCTTTCTTTCTTTCTTTCTTCTTTCTTTCTGTACTTGGGAGTTGAACCTAGGGCCTCATATCCACTTTGCAAGTGCTCTACTAATGGGCTGCACTCCCAGCCCATGTTATTCAGGCTGTATCTGGCCTCAAAATCATGATCCTCCTGCATTGCTGAGATTACAGGCATGCACCACAGTACCCTGCAAGAAAAAGTTATTTCCATGAGACATTACATCTAAATCTGAGCTACTCCATCGGGAAACATTATAGGCCCTTCCTTAGAAGAAGTGCTTTACAAAAGGTTTTGACAGTTGGACTGGAAACTGAATGAGCTAAGGAATCAGACATGAGAAAATTCTAGGAAAAGTCTTGAGTGGGAGAATAAATTGGGGCTTACAGAGCAAGGTAAAATCAGCATTTGTGATATGTGCTTGAAGGTGAAGGTCAGTCAGGTCCTGAGGGTCTTTCAATCATGGCTGAGAGCTTGGAATCTCAGAAATTGGGCATGGATTGCCTATACACAGCAGGCCTATGAGTATCTCAATATGACAGGCATTCCCATATTATATAGGTATCAGCATCACTTGAGGGACAAGTCAGACTGTTGACCCCACCCCCAAGTGTTTCTTACTGAACAAGTCTGAGGTTCTAGTTCAGGAGCCTGAGGTTGTACATTTCTAACCAATTTCTACAGGATGTCTGTAATGCTGGTCCAGGGAACCATATTTTGAGAACCACTGCCTTAAAGAACAGCTCCAGGTGGGTGTGACTTTGTCCATCCTTTGCACTTACCCCAGAGAAGAGATATCCAAGTAGAATAGTTTAGATGGCAGGTATTTTGATGTGATTCTCTCTTATGTATTATTCTTTGAACACTTTTCCTCTTCTTTGGAATGAATCTGAACCTCAATTTGCTGGCAAAGAGAATATAATAAAGGCCATCAAATTCCCTTATCAAGTTATTTCCTCCAGGTTCCCTGATACTCTGTCCTTATGGGAGCATGGGAGAGTTAGAGCTGCTGCAGAAGTTGCAAGCAGGAGCCTCATTCAATATTCTTAAAGCAAAAGAGGCTTACCTTCTCCTGCACCCCTATCCTCTCCTCAATCTGGGGCTCCCTGAAAATGCACTTAATCTTCCCAGACATTTATACAAGAGTAAAACAAGTTAGCAGAGGCCAGGGACATTGCTGATCTCCAACCAGGAAGCATTCAGACCGTTAGGAAACACGGGTGAGCAAATGTTTACGGACCGTGTAATTAATATGATGCCTTGCCCTGTCTATCAGCCCTTAGTACCATGTTTCCTGTTCAAGGCAGTGGAAAGTGAAAATATTAGTTGCTGTTTGACCAAAGGAACAAGTGTCTTAGAAATGAACACATGATCTATTAGCAGTCCTGCCGAGTCTTCCCATGGGAAAAGGCTTTTTACTTTGTTTTACAGCTAATTTCTTTCTTACAGCAGGTTCCCAGACACATCAAATGCCTTGCAATGGAGGCTGAAGTTAAGATTTATAGTCCAGGCTCATGTAATTCAATGTCAAACAACTCTGATAACATAAGGGCTGGAAGTCAACCATTTTCTCATGGGTTCTCATAAAAAAGTCATTTTAGCCAAATTGAGTTTGAACATTGTGTGTGTCTCTGTAATTTGATGGATGCACTGTACCCATAAGCCCCTGGGAAAAAGCTGGCTACTTTTTTTTGCTACTGTAGCAACAATATGAAAACGGACTGAGTGATTCCTGGTTGATGTTATTGTTGGATAACCCCATGGTGGATTTTGCTACATTTTTTCTCTCTGGATTTCAAAGAGAGAAAGAGAAGCCTAAATGTTTTCTCCTCTGATGATGCATTGTATCTACCTTTTCTGCCCTTAATTCATTTCCCTTGTCCCATTATTTGTTCAGTGTCTCTCTGTGAGGCACACATCATGAAGGTCTATTTCTCTACAGCACAACTACCACTTATGCCAGGGGTAAAATGGAAAGTCAGTATTTCTTTGGTTCTTATCTTTAGGTTCATGAACCTGCAGACTCTTTGAGATGGAAGCACCTATGGAATCCCTCAAAACAAGTCCCTGTTTTATAGCTGAATGGGGAAGGGAGGCTAAGCCTGAGTGACATAGCTGGTTAGGAGTAAGAATGAAGGTCTAATGATCTCCTCAACATAGCTCGAGTTTTTGACCAACTGTAGGGTAAGGAGGGAGAGTTGTGTCTAGCTTCCTATAGTCTAGTGCTTTCTACTTTATAATTGACCGCTAATTGACATAAGGAAGATGACCCTTGACAGGTCTGATGTTCTACCAAGAAGAAACCACTCAAATCTTTTGGAAAGAGACCTGTACTGGGTTGAAGTTGATCACCTGTGAAGAAAAACTTCCTGGGCTCTCTGAAGTGGAGTGGTAAGCAAAGAAAGAGCTGAAGATTGCTTTGGAAAATGCTGGGACACCACAGGAATTCCTCACCTGTCCTTTACCTGTGATGCATCACAGTGAATTTGTTCCCTACCCAGACTAGAGGGGTAGGGGAACAAAATCAATGAACCACAGACAATTACAAGGTAGGATTTTATTTCTTCCAGATATTTTTGCTTGTTAGTTAATTAATTAATCAATCTCCTTTTCACCTTAGCCTACAGCAAAATAAAATGCAAAATAAAATTCACATCTCATGAAGAAATTTGGGTCCTAGAGGCCTTGCAGTTCAGAGCAGGCCCTGGGGAAAATGCATTCCTAATAATCTCATTGTTTGAGAATAGGTGATGGTGAAAATAATGATGATGAAGACAGAGCTTGGGATGGGTACAGGTAGTGCCTCTCAAGCTGTCACCCGGACTTAGCCTGAGGCAGCAGTTACAAATATTAGTGGCAAAGACAGAGGAATCAATCCCAAAACAAAACTGTTGTGGGCAGCTCTTCCACATTGCTTGTCCTGGCATTAAAGCTGTACTGGTGTCATGTCAGTGTGGTCCAGGAATGACAGCATCCATGTCAATTGGGGATTGCTAGGAGTGCAGAGCCTCAGGGCTCACCTCCACTACTGAATCAGAGTCTCTTTGGGGATATCTGATGAAACAAACTCTCTAGTTAATTCTTGTTTACCCTAAAGATTGAGGGGCATTGACAATAACTTGTGTTATGGATGAAGTGGAAGTTTGTTGAAAGTATACGGGATGACTTGTTGCTTGAATGTTAAAGCCATTTGTTTCTTTTCCTTAGGTACTTGGTTATGGAGGTAGCTGGAATACCATGGAAGAATTGACTTTTTCTCCTTTGCTCAGCTGGGAACTGATTGTAGGAGTTATCAATTAACTCTAGGTAATTGCATTAAATCAAGAATTCAGATGTATCTTTCTCAACACAAAAGAGGGGTGACTATTAAAGGTTTTTGTTTTATTTTGTTTTTGCCACCTGAGGACTCAGAAAGTTGATGGTGGAGAAGAAATTTAAACACTCCCCTTTGCAATTTCCAGTCTCTATAACCTTGCTTAGCCTCCTGGAGAGAAAAGGATACCTACTTTTTCAGCTATTAAATCAGTTCCTCATCCTCAAACTTGGCTCTAACACCTAACAGTATTTCCCTGAATAAGCCAAGCATTCTCTTTCATACTCTAAATCTTTATCTGTAAAAGAAGAATAATAGCTACTTCATAGCAAGCAATGTGTAATGGATTAACAAGGTCATCAAGGGATGTGGAGTAAACATATCTAACACCAAGCTTAGCCTGTGGTCATTCTCATGTAAGGAGGCACTATGATTATGGTGATGATAGCTATGATAACCAGGACACTGACTTGGTTATACAAACCTGGATGAGGTCAGAAGGTACACATCTTTTCCTTGGTAGCTCTTTTTAGAGGTTTTAACATAAACCATACTGAAGTATAACATAAATTCAGCAAAGGATACAGACCATAAGTGGACAATGTCATAACTTTCACAGCATGAGAGCAAGCAAGCAGTTAAATTCAGAGGCAGAACAGCGTCCAGAGTTCCCAGCTATAGATCCAGGCACCATATCTTCAAATAGAGACACTATTCTAACTTCTAGCACCTAAGACTAGTTTTTCTTGTTTTAAAAACTTTATTTAAATCAATGTGTGTGTTCTTTGATGTCTGGGTTCTTTTGCTCAGTGTGTGTATGTAATTCATCTCTTTGGTAGCATTTTAATGTAGATTGCTATCCCCAATGCTAGATAGTGTTATTATAGGAATGTACCGTAATTTGTTACATTTTTATTGATATTTGCACTGTGTCTAATTTTGATTATTATAATTAGTGCTCTATGGACATTCCTGGGCATGCTTTGGTAAGCAAGTGTGTGTATTATCTGCTGGCTATATATACAGGAAAGGAATGCTTGGGTCATAGGATATGCATGTACTTGGTTTTAATCAATATTGCCAGTTATCCAAATTGGTTGCACAGGTTTTCATTCTCCCCAGCAGAGGATGAGTCTTCTTGCCCCAGTCAACCACTCACAGTTGGTATAGCCTTCCTTTTTGGTGATAAACTTGGAATTTCACTGGAGTTTAAATTTGCATTTCAATGATATATAGTCAAGTGGAGAACTTCTTGACCTTGTCACTTAGATGACCTCTTTTGAGAAATACACATTCTAAGATTTTGCTCATTAAAATAATTATGTTGTTTTTTTCTTATTGATTTTTAGGCATTCTTTGTATTCAGAATATCAATCCTTTGCCAGATATTATTGTTATTGTTAGGTACTGTTGAGTTGGGTCTGACTCATAGCGACACTATGTACAACAGAATGAAACACTACCTGACACTGTGCCATGCCCTGCACTATGTCAGTGCTTCTCTGCTATTCACAGGATTTATGATGGCTGATTGCTTTGGGAGTGGATTGCCAGGTCCTTCTCCCTTGCCAGATATATTAACTTCAAATTCATTCATCTAACTGTGTGACTTGTCTATTTTAATTCTTAAGTTATATGTTTTATACTTTTCTTAGGGTTGCCAGAAAAATACAGCATTGTCAGTTATATTTATTTATATTATATTATATTATATTTAGGAAAATTATGCCCTAAATATTGCATGGTAGTGCATTGGACACTTGTTAAAATGGGGATACCAACGAAATACAGAAAATTGTCAGGGATTACTGTGAGAGACTCTATTCAAAAAATATGAAAATACAGAAGAAATGGACAAATTTATTAACATGTATGACCTACCAAAACTAACCCCAGAAGACATAGCTGACTTAAACAAGCCCATTACCTATACAGAAATAGAAAAAGTAACTATAAGTCTCCCAAAAAGGAGAGCCCAGGTCCTGTTGGATTCATGGCAGAATTTTACCAAACTTTTAAAGAAGATATAGTACCTGTCTTCCTTAAATTATTCCAAAGAATAGAAAAGGAGGGAACACTCCCAAATACATTCTACGAAGCTACCATCACCCTGATACCTAAACTAGGAAAAGATTCATCTAAGATAGAGAATTATAGACCCATCTCCCTTATGAATCTAGATGCAAAAATATTCAATAAAATTCTGGCAAACAGAATACAGCAGCATATGAAAAAGATTATTCACCATGACCAAGTGGGATTTATACCACAGATGCAAGGCTGGTTTAACATATGGAAATCAATTAATGTAATACAACATATCAAGAAACTGACAAACAAAAACCACATGATCATCTCAATTGATGCTGAAAAGGCCTTTGATAACGTGCAACACCTTTTCATGATAAAAACACTGGAGAAAATAGGTATAACAAACAAATACCTTAATTTCATAAAAGTCATTTATGACAAACCTACAGCCAACATTATATTAAATGGAGAAAAACTAGGAGAAAAACTAAAACCGTTTCCTCTCAGATCTGGAACAAGACAAGGATGTCCTCTCTCTCCTATTCTATTCAACATAGTAATTGAAGTTCTGGCCAGGGCAATCAGACAAGAGAAAGAAATCAAAGGGATACAGATTGGCAAGGAAGAGGTCAAATTATCGTTATTTTCAGATGATATGATTTTATACTTGAAAGACCCCAAAACCTCAACCAGGAAACTTCTGGATCTAATTAACTCCTTCAGCAAAGTTGCAGGCTACAAAATTAACATACAAAAATCAATAGCTTTTCTTTACACCAATTCCAAACAAAAAGAGAAGGAAATTTCAGGAAAGATACCATTCATGATAACCCACCAGAAAATTAAATACTTTGGAATCAATCTAACCAAAGACCCTTCAAATCTCTACAAGCAAAATTTCAAAACATTAAAGAAAGAAATAGCAGAGGACACTAAAAAATGGAAAGACCTCCCCTGCTCCTGGATAGGGAGAATTAATATTGTAAAAATGGCTATCCTACCAAAAGCAATCTATAGATTTAATGAAATACCCATTAAAATTCCACTGAATGACTTTACAGAAATAGAAAAAATGATCCAAAAATTCATATGGAACCACAAAAGACCACGTATAGCCAAAACACTTTTAAGCTGCAAATCTAAAGCAGGTGGAATCACAATCCCTGACTTCAAACTATACTACAGGGCAGTGACTGCAAAAACAGCTTGGTACTGGCACAAAAATTGGCCCGAAGATATCTGGAACAGAATAGAAGACCCAGATATACTGCAACACACCTATAGCCACCTGATTTTTGACAAAGGAGCAAAGGAAGTAAACTGGAAAAAGGACAG
Source organism: Pedetes capensis (assembly GCA_007922755.1). Lineage (NCBI taxonomy): Eukaryota > Metazoa > Chordata > Mammalia > Rodentia > Pedetidae > Pedetes > Pedetes capensis. The sequence goes on from VMDO01005232.1 coordinate 71,498, forward strand.
CCTTTTCAACAAATGGTGCTGGGAAACATGGTCATCCACATGCAGAAAAATGAAAGTGGATCCACATCTCTCAATATACACAAGTGTTAACTCAAAATGGATAAAAAATCCCAACATAAAACCAGAAACTTTAAAACTTATAGAAGGCAAGAGAGGCAATACACTCCATCATACAGGCATAGGAAAGTATTTCCTTAATAGGACTCCAATTGCTCAAGAAATTGCAACAAGAATAGACAAATGGGATCACATGAAATTAAAAACTTCTGCACAGCAAAAGAAACAATTAACAGAGTGAAGGAAACCCCCACAGAATGGGAAAAATCTTCACATTTTATACATCAGACAAAGGTCTAATTACTAGAATTTATAAAGAACTCAAGAAAAAAACTCCCCCAAAACTAAACAACCCAATACACAAATGGGCAAAGGAACTGAGTAGACAGATCTCAAACAAAGAGGCCCATAAAGCCATGAAACACATGAAAAAGTGCTCAACATCCCTAGCCATTAGGGAAATGCAAATCAAAACAACTCTGAGATTTCACCTTACGCCAGTAAGAATGGCCAAGATCAATAAAACAAACAACAACAAATGCTGGCGAGGTTGCGGGGAAAAGGGAACACTCTTACATTGTTGGTGGAGCTGTAAATTGGTCCAACCACTGTGGAAATCAATATGAAGGTACATCAAAAAACTAAAAATAGATCTAACATTGTTGTTGTTGTTGTTGTTAGGTGCCGTCGAGTCGGTATCCAGCTCATAGCGACCCTCATAGGGTTTTCAATGGCTAAGTGCTTCGGGATTGCCTTGGGAGTGGATTGCCAGGCCCTGCTCCCATTTTTGCGGTGCTGGGAATTGAACTCGGGGCCTCAGAGACTGCAGCGCAGCACTCTACCCACTGAGCTAAATCCCAGCCCTAGATCTACCATATGACCCAGCTATAACACTATTGGGAATTTACCCAAAGGAAGATGTGTCATCATACCACAGAGACACCTGCATCTCCATGTTCAATGCAGCGCTTTTCATCATAGCAAGGATATGGAATCAACCAAAGTGCCCTTCAACAGAAGAATGGATAAAAATCTATGGTATATATACACAATAGAATACTACTCAGCAATCAAGAAAAATGAAATAAGGTCATTCACAGCAAAATGGATGGAATTAGAGAAAATTATTTTGAGTGAATGAACACGAACTCAGAAAGAGAAACAACAGATATTCTCACTCATGTGAGGGAACTGATTCAAAATTACAAGAAGGAAAAATCCTATTCAAAGGTTGGATCATAATAAAAGGGGGGGAAGATAAGAATGATGTCAATATAAATGGACTAGAAATTGCATGTAATTGTTCTAACAAGATAAAAAGAAAGACCACTACAGGAAAATTTTCTATCTTAAACAGAACTGGAACCCAAGGACATATAGAAAAAAACCTACTAAGTAAATGATAGAGAAGACTTAGATGGGAAACTTAGATGGGAAGGGTGGGGGGGGAAGCATAAGGGAGGGTAAGGGGTAACCTATATGAATAATGTTTATCAAAATGCATATATGGAAATGTCACAATGAAAAGCATGCCAAAATGAAACACATTAAGATGTACATTAAAAATTTCTAAAAAAAAAATTGGACAATCTTATTTAATCAATTAGAGCATCTTGATTTGGAGCTTCATCCAAATATTTTTGAAATCTTTTTTTTTAAATTTAAACTCTGTATATATTCTAATTGTGCCTGCAGCTATAGCCCTATGGTATCCAATCCCGTCAGATCTTGGAAGCTAAGCAGGATGGGGCCTGGTTAGTACTTGGATGGGAGACCATCCAGGAACACCAGGTGCTGTAGGCTTGGGAGATGGACTCAGCAACCCACTCCCAAAAATCAATCTGCCACTGAGAACCCTATGAACAGCAGAGAAGCACTGATAACAGTGTTTCACCTGTTATACTCAGGGTCGCTATGAGTTGGATACCCGCTCCATGGCGCCTAACAACAACAACAACAACAACATATATTCTAATTAAACTATTCCTGAGCAAATACTACTGAACATGTAACATACTCTTGTAGTGGTGACTCTATTCAATTTTGACCTTATTTTCTCTTTGATTCTGAACCATGTGGTATAGTATTCAGTGGCCAGTATATAGTACAGGTTGAAATGGATAGTGATTTAGTGCCTCAGCTTTCACTGCTGTTTAATTTACGCAAACTTCTTAACTGCTTGCCTCAAAGTTCAGTTATTTTTTTTCTTCCCTTCCACTCAGCACTTCATGTTTACTGAGGGAGTGAGTAGCTTGGAGGAAAAATACAGGGAAAACAGCTGCTTTTGTGGCTGGTACAAAATGACATGTGTCAGGAGGAACAAATAGGAACAAACTGGGGGACTGCTAGAAATGTAGACAGTAGAGACAATGCTGGGTAAGAGGATGGCTGCCTGGAGTATAAAGAATTAAGGAGGCTAAAGTAGAGGACTCGTGAAAGAGAAAGGAAATAAATAGCATTCCATTTAATAAACATTAATTGAATAACATGTTTTAACCCTCTTGCTAGATTCAAAATTATCAGGGGATAAAATGAAATTTGTCTACAGCCATACAACCCTGGCAACCGATCCCATCTGATCTCTGAAGATAAGCAGGGTTGGCCTGGTTAGTCCTTGGATGGGAGACTGCCTGGTAATACTGCATGCTGTAGGCTGGGGAGAAGAACCCAGCAGCCCATTCATGAAACAATCAGCTATTGGAAATGCTATGAATAGCAGAGAAGCTCTGACATAGTGCCAAGCATGGCACAGTGTCAGGTAGTGTTTCTCTATGTTGTACATAGGGTAACTATGAGTTGGACACAGCTCAACAGCATCTAACAAAAACAACAACAACAAAATGAAATTTAAGTACTAAATGGATAAAGGAATTGGAATTATCAGAAAACAAAAAGTGTGTGACAGGTCATACGTTAAAGAAGAAAATATGGAAGTTATATTAACAGGAGAAAAATGGGTAGGAATCCAATTGAAAGCAGTATCACATATGAGTGAATGTTCTGTAAAGTAAAGCACAGAAACTAGGTTCTTGATTTCTGTATAACTGTTAAGATACCACATGATTTAGTTGATACCCATACCTACCTGTTTCCCCCAAGTCTCATTATTCCTACCTGAGATAAAGGTATTGGTCCTCCTTATTCAATGTGCAGATCCTGTATCCGTAGCATCTGCAGCATCTGGGAGCTCCTTAGAAGTTCAGGATTTTAGATGTGTTCTCAGATCTGCTTGATTAGAATCTCTCGAGACAAGGCTTAGAAATGTGTGTTTTAACAAGTCTTGCAAGTATTATGCAATGTTCTGATGTTGGAGAAATATTGGTTTACTCCAGTGTTTTTCAAATTTTAATGTACATCAGAATAAGAGGACTTGTTAAAATGCAGATTCTGGCTCCTCATGTCTAGGGTAGGTCTAACAAGCTCTCAATTGAAGCTGCTAGTCTACAGAGCACATTTTGAGTGGCAAGGGTCTATAAAAGTTTCTAAGGATCTCCTGAGTTAAAGAGAGAGAGAAAAAAATATTAAGGAGAAAAAGAAGAAAAAAGATAAACATATCAGTATACACATTCATATGCAAGTGGACAATTGTGTTCATAAGGTAGGTTTTATGTTTGTTTTGGAACAAAGCTATACAGTTTATTTTGTACATGCTTTAGAATAAGCATAGGTGCTCAGAGAGAAAATGAGGTGCTTGAGAATCATAGTATATGTTCAAAATATGGATGCTGGCTTCTCAGAGAGAAGAGCACTTAGATGTCTTTACAAGGCATGTATGTTGTTGTTGTTAGGTGCTGTTGAGTCAGGTCTGACTCATAATGACCCTATATACTTATTCTAGGATTTTCAATGTCTGATTGTTTCAGGATTGCTTCAGGAGTGGCCTGCCACACCCTTCTCCCATTTTTGTGGTGCTGGGGAATCGAACCCAGGGCCTCAGAGAGTGCAGATCAGCAAATCAGCACTCTACCAACTGAGCTAAATACCAGCGCACAACATATATATATATATATATATGTTTGATACACACACACACACACACACACACACACACCGTGGCATTACAAGGTACATTGTTAATGTTTAGTGTAGTGCCACTAAGATGCATTTACAGAAAGGTGACACAGGAAGTTGTCTGGGCGTGTGCTGAAGGCAAACATGGCCCCCAATCCCATTTGTGAGATTAAGGTTAAACTCAGAGGTCATGTGTTTTGATCCTAAGGATGGCTTATTGCTATTCTGACATTTTCATTTTTAAGATATCTCTCAAAATAATACCTCTATGCAGGCAGTTCTCACAGCTGCTTTCTTGGTTGTTGTTGTTGTTGTGTGCCATATAGTTGGTATCTGACTCATAGCGAGTCTCGTAGGGTTTTCAATGGCTGAGTGTTTTGGGATTGCCTTGGGAGTGGATTGCCAGGTCCTTCTACCATTTTTGCGGTGCTGGGAATTGAACTCAGGGCCTCAGAGACTGCAGCGCAGCACTCTACCAAGTGAGCTAAATCCCAGCCCCAGCTTTCTTGGTAGTTGTGTCAAAGTCCTTGATTTTCAGCCCATTAGATTTAAACCAGGTCCTGGGTTGAAAGGTCTTTTCCTTTTCGTGTTTCTCCCCCTTTTCCATATCTTTCTATTCTGCTTCATTTTCCCCCTCTGAGATTTTGTCCCTTAATCTTGAAGGTTGATGAATGCTGAGGTCTGGCTTCTCAAGCTTCTACAGGCTTAATTGGGGCATAGACCTTACCAATCCAGGATCAAAAGTTTTAACTGCTTGATCTATGGGGATATGAGAGAGTCCCAGCTTGAAGGTTGGAGGATTATCATTTGATGGGTATCTGGGTATCTGGAAAACACACCACCATTAGTTGAGAAATTAAATCACATTCCTAGATTTAATTTGAGGCTGCTAAGTTTCTGGGTATAATCTACTTTCATAATGATATTGGTCCCCCTGTTTTCAAAATATCAAGTCACCCATTTTGCAAGAAGGCTCTTCGTCATCTTTGCTTTTGTGTTTAAGAATGAGATCCCTTGCGCTATAAATAAATACATATAGTTACACACTGAGACTGTAATGAAATACAAAAGAACAATTCTAAGTAGAAATCCTGTAGTGGAATACATTTAAAAGACAGTAGACTTCTACATGAGATCTATTTTTGCGTCTTTTCCCTTGTTTGAAGAGAACTCAAAGCTTCATATAGTTCACAGGTATAAGCAATCTCATTATGTTTGACTCTGGAAACTCAGAAAAATGTTTCTATTCTAGGGAATAAAGACTTGGCAACTTTTAGCATTTTGGCCTGGATGAAATAGATCTCTATCCACCCTAAGAAGGTGTTAACAAGCATTATAAGATATTTTCATATTTGACAGGAGTATCTAGGCAAAATCTATTTATGTATCTTCTCCCTAGAATGTACCTCTCTTCTGTATACAGACAGTGGCTTTATTCCACCACCTGGGTTATTATAGACATTTCCTTGGGGTTTGAGATTTCCTTGGGGTATTTAGTAAGATTGGGACTGGGAGTCTGGACTTTTATAGCTGCAGTCAAGATGCCACAGGTGTGGCTGGAAACTGTTGGAATTTGTCAGCCTTTTGAATACTGTGATTTTAGTGTAATCCTTGTTTTGTTTTGCATTATTATTAATTGCTCCATATTTGGTTATAATTTCCTGTTGGGTGTTTAAGACCATGTAAGTTGCCAAAATAAGGAAGCTTTTTAATTTTATTTTTAAGTTCAGTCAAATTTCCTTAGGGTTAGTTTGGGGGACGTACAAGGAGCCTGTTGGCCCCTCAATTTTTCCTCTACAAGTTGTGCCATCTGCTGGGATGAATCAGGGTTTTGCTAACCATGTAGCTTTCCTTGGAAGCCTCCAGGGGTACATTGGCCCCTGTAATGACTCCTGTCTTGCAGAGTGGGCATTAATCAGAGCCAACCTCTGGGGCCTCCATGGCCTCTCTGATCAAGTGGATGGGTGACTCTCCAGAGTTGTAGTGCTCTTTTGAGGGATCCCATTATTCTGTGGATTTTTCCTCATTTGGGGCAGGGATCAAAATATAGGCTGTTCTCTTGGCCCCATTATCCCAATTGGCTTTGGCCAATCACTTAATTAGAATCACTTAATTAGAGTCATGAAATGATCTGTAGAAGACTTTAAAACAAATATTTAGATAACTCTTGACTCAATGAAGACTCAGTTTCCTAGGTAGTTAAAAGCTTTTCACATCATTAGAAAGTGCAGCCATCTTGACAAAACATAAAATTTTTGTTACTTAAAGTCAGGTTTTTGTATTTGTTACTAAAAGCAGATAGTTTAAGAAAGGTTATAGTTTTAAATATAGAAACTTTTCCTAGCAATTAGTGTATTGTTCTAAAGAGGAACAAAAGACAGATAAGACTGTTTAGCCACTCTATTCAAGATTGCATTTATGATTCTAAAATAAAGGTTATTCTGGAAAAATGTACATAGGAATTGAATTCCTAACAACAGCAAAATGTATAGCATTCTGTACCAAATCATGGATTTTTATGAGTTTGTACATGTGCAAGACCTATTGACCCTTAAGTGTTTGTACACACACACAGACACATACACGCACACACTTTCTTAGTGGCAGCGAAAACAGGACATATTCCTGAGCAAAAGGAGGCCACAAATGTCTTGGCCCTAGCATAGCTTCCAGGCCTGAGGAATCCCATCATACAACCACATTTAAATAAGGCAAACCCCAGGATCTTAGAGTTCAAGCTACGGGAAGTGGCAGAAAACTCCTGGCAGGCATCCTCCAGGCCTGAAGCTTGACTTTGGAATTTAAGTCCACAAACTGTCCAGAAAATTGTCATGGGAGGGAGAAGTCTGGTCTGCCTTTCTTTTTGGGGTGTGTGTGTGTGTGTGTGTGTGTGTGTGTGTGTGTGTGTGTGTATTGGGTTAGGATGGCAGAGTACAGGGCAAGAGAAAAGGGTTAATTGGATGCTGGTTGACAAAGGTATGTGCTCCAAGACCTTTTATTAGAGGGAGAGACATGAATGAAGGAGAAAGAGATGAGAAATTCATTTGATCAATTTGATGATGATGATGATGGTAATGATGATGATGATACATTTTAAAAACTTTTGGCAATAGTCTCTTAAGTTTTATGTATATTTTTTAGTCTTTACAAAAGACTTGGGAGCTAAGTCATAGATTGGTTAAGTAATTTGTACAAAATCATGTAACAGTGAAATGCTACAAGCTTGAAAAAAGCTGGAATTACAGTTCTGAAGAAGGCATACTATATATTTTGTGATACCTAGTTAATCAAATATGGGTTGGAGTTTGTATTGCTTAGTGTAGGGTAGTAAAAAGCATCTATAAATTTGAAATAGGAATGTGCTCTTCTAACATTGCTACTAATTAGATGGATATGGAAATTTGATGATGAAACTGGCCCCAAGCCTTCCTCTTTTTGTAACCCATTCCTTGCAATGTGATTTTGTAGAAACTCACAGCAAGAGGTGATGTCTCTTTTCTTGGCCCTGAAATCTGGGTTGGCCCTTCTACTTATGTTGGCCAATCAAAAGTGTTCTGCATGCTTCTGCTGAACGTCTTAGAACAGTGACCATGGCATGAGACCTAGTGAAGACTAATTTGCCAGAGGACAAAAAACACATTCCAGGGTATCTCCAATGCCCCAACCTATGAGTATCTAACAATCAGTAGAGTGTGGCAATTCCTGCTTCCGGCTGACTTGCCATGAATGAGCACTGGCCAAGGTCAGCCGATCTTGGCCAAGGTCAGCAACACTGCCTAGGCAATGACCCTTAGCCTCAGAAGTCATCATTTTGCTGTTGTAGTGTAGTAAGTTTAGGCGGGGTTGTTATGCATCGAGAGAAAACTGGTACATTATATGATCTGTGGGAAAATATTCAACCTTTGTAGCATTCTAGTAGAACAGCACAGGTGAGATCACCCTCTAAATATCTCATAATTCCCATATCTTCATCTTGCCATCCTATTCAGCTTGGTGAAGAACTTGGAGTTCTTGCTTCTTTAAGTTACACATGTTTTTTCTGTGTTCACCATAACCTGGGACCCACTATGTGAACATATTGGCAGTCCACCATGGTGGATCTTATATCTACTCCTTGCCTTGGCATCTCATTCACAATGGGGCTTTCTCTCTTTCCTTGTGCTTTTCAAAGGGTATTTGGTAATCCACCAATGTCTACAGATAGTTTGCCTCTTTGAAGCTTTAATTGGTGATGACTTGAACCTTGAGTGCTTCAGGAGTAGCCACTGAATCTGACTTTCCCAAAAAGATACCCAGAAGGTATGAAAAATGGCCACTCATTCAATTCAAGAAAACCAAAGAAGTCTTTGTATAAACATCCCGGAAGATAATACATCTTTTTGAAACTCACTCTCACTGTGGTAAGCAGAAAAATGATCGGCAGATGACAGATAGGTTGTTTTCTACTGATAATGAACTTTTTCCAGCCATTAACAATGTTAATTTGACTCTTGCATAGAAGGCAATCTAATCTGTTAACTCCAACATAGACCTTTAACTGCTATGTGAAGGGATACGGTCTTTTCTGTCTCCTAGGAAGGAAAGAAAACAGATCCTAGTTATGTTGGTAACTGCCTCCCTGAAGCTCTCTGAGTGTGCCACATGTGTGTGGTTTAGCTGGCGACCGTGGTGTCTGTATGTATGTGGTCATAGATTTGTTAAAACCTCTTGTCTGCCAGGGCAAGACCACCAGTTCCATTTTAATTCTAAGTTAACCTCAGGCTGGAGCCAATCCACGCTGCTCAAACATAAACGCTGACACCCGATCCAATCATCCCCTTGGCTTCATGATTTGTTGTTTTTCTTTTTCTTTCTTTCTTTCTTTTTCTTTTTTTATTCCAAGAGAGTTTGAACACTTGTTCACAATCCAAAACCAACACTTACACAGGACATAGTGATTACATAATCCTTTATAGGTTCGTATACTTTCACTATAGTGCAAACATTGCAGTGGTATCATAAATTGTCTCAAGTTAGAACACAATTTTAAAATGACATGCTTGGAGGTAGGGCATCAAGTTTTACTTTGGGATCATTTTAATTCTTTTGAGAAATATAGAATCAATACTCTAAGTGAAGTTTCTCTTTTCAAAGAATGAATTCAGACAGGCTTCTGTGCATTGTGTCTTTTGAAGTGGGAAAAGTGGACCTGGGCATTTCCACAGCCTGACAGCACAAATGCCAAGTGACACTATGCAAGGAAAATTGAATTACTCTTTTTAAAATAATTTTAATTTTTAATTTTCTGTTGAAAGAAAAGAAGAAATGGATCTGTTCAACTTTTCAAACTTGGTTCATTGGTATCATGCCCATGGCTATGACAGGATTTTCATCCTTAATTCCTAAATCTGAATTTAAGTCTCCTAATTCTTAGGCAATCTAAGTAATTGTAGAAATGACAAAGAGTTGGAAAGATTTTACCCTAATAATACTTTGTGGCAAACTTGCATGGTGGCCTGTATCCACGGTTCAATTATGAAAGTTATTTGATCTAAATATATTTCTATATTTGGAGATGCAGTTGTTTTCCAAGACTGCCTGCCCTCCTTCCAGAAACCTTACTCACTGACTTGTTTGCAGAAGTAATACTCGGTGAAATTGCCAAAGGTTCCTCTCTTGGTTACTAATGAAATCTCACAAACATCACAATATCATGAATTAAAAATTACTCCTTCTGGGCTGATTGTAGCAGAATGCCATGATTAACTGCAAAAAGCATTGGGAATTTACAGGTGACACTAAGAAAGGAGCTGATGTTTATAGCTATCACATCCAGATTCCTAGAAATTAAGATCCAGGGTCAGTCCCTACTGGATTCCTATGAGGTGGAAGGTGGGTGAGAAGTCAGTGGAAGAGTGGAAGAAATGCTAGTTTTGAACTCACTATATGATCTGGGTAAGATCTCTAATTCCATCTACACATTTCCAGTGTACTAGTGATTGGGCATATTATTAACTGTAGCCAAGCTTCAGTTTCCTTATCTGTAGGGTGGGGATAATAAATACCCATTTCATTAATGGAATGTGATAAGGATTGATTATATTGGACACTCAATGCCCAGTGTTTGACATGGCCTCTTCATTTGCCTCCTTCCCTCTTGCCTTCTCATCTCCCTTTACAGAATACAATACAAAGTCTTGAACATGGAAGGCAAGGCCTTCCACAGTCTTCCTTTAGCCTATCCTTTCAGCTGAGCCGTGCTTGATTCCCTTTACACCACAGGAATTGAATGTGTAATTTCTGGTGATGCTGTACACTGCCATGTCTCATGGCTTCTGGGGTTCCCTTTGCCAGACTCACCATCTCCATTCACATGGCAATCCCCCACCATTGCTTTACAGCTCTGCTCAAATATTGCTTTCCTTCAGAAGCTTTTTCTTGACTGACACATGTCTTCTTTAATATCTTTCAGCCTTTATTTACACTGTACAATGTCCCTATTTTTTCTCCTACATAAAAACAGGAGGCTACTGGTGCTACCCTCATTCCTCTGCCTACGTCACCTCTACTCTTTCAATTCACTGAGTATGTGAGTCTCAGGCTCATTTTAGATTCTTTCAATCAAAATTTATATGTATATATGTATATTTACATATTACATTTGGATAGCAATGTTTAAGTTGGGTTGACAAGACATATACATATACAAATTGTTGAACTTTGCTGATAAGAGGCAACCTAGAATCCCAAGCCAGTGCCTTCATTTAATAGATGAGTCAAATAAAGCCAAGAGAAAATGATAGGCTTGACAAAGTCGGTGTAGCTTGGTAATATGAGAAAAATAGACCCAGATTGTCTGGCTTCCAGCTTAGTGGCCTTCTAAGAGCACAGTAGACATGGTAAGAATAGTTGAGTCAGAAATCAGCATCCATTTCCTTTCTTATGCTGACAGTTCTTTGGTTTTTCTTTGGGGAATCATATTTGCTCAACTATCAGTCCTCTGGGCCAGCTGAGAGAGATGCTTCCCTAGTCCTAAGGGTGGATATGTGATCCATGCCTGATGAATTAGTATGTTCTATTCCCTTGGTTACAGTGATTGGTTTGTGACAGGCATGAAATTCAGCTTGGCTCAGTGAGACTGAATTCAAGAATTTTTGGGTGAGCAGTGGAGAAGACTGTGGAATTGTTAGCTATAAAGATGGTGTTAACTTTGATCTTCACCATGTGAAGGGGCTTAGTTGAAAGTGAGGCTGAAACAAAGAGAAGAGAGTCCAAGAGGGAGAAAGTTAGAAAGAGACAGAAAAAGAGAATGAGAACATGGAATATAGATTAGAGACCCTGGATCCAGCTGTACTTGAAACAGGATGCCCTGGAATTTTTAGACATATGAGCCAGTAATTCTTTCTTTACTTAAGCCAATTTGATTTGAAATTTCTGTTACTTGTGACTGAGAGAGTCTTGAATTATACACCATCTAATTTTCTTCTTTGTTTCTCACTTCTAGAGAGATCCTTAATACTTCAAATCTAGAGTTTTCTGGCTCAGTTACTGAAATATTACTACCTCTCTGAGCCTCAGTTGCTATATATTTTAATTGAGAACAACAATACCTACTTTATATTTGGAAAGATAGATACACTTGTAAAGTACCATACTGACTAAATGGCCAATTAATGACATTTTTATGATGATTATGAGTCTAGTATAGTGCATCTCTAGATTTGAATGACTTAGTGTGTTTTCTTTGAATTTTAAACACAGAGTTAAATTTTTAGAGTGACTTTGCAGGGTTATTATCAAGATGCCTCCATCAGAAGCAAAAAGTATTAATATTTTTATGTAGTGCTTCCTACTTGCCAAGCATACCTTCCAGTCAATGAACAAATATTAACAAATTTGATGAGTAAGTTCTGATATTGCTTCTATTTTTATGGATGGACAAAAGGAGGCACTCATGGAATAAGCATCTATCCCTTTATCACATAGTTAGTTGCAATTAGTATCTCATCCAGTGCCACATGATTAATAAATAGTGTAGCTGGGAGTTGACTTACAGTCTAGTAGTACTGGCCATGCTATGCTTAGTTGCCTCTTAACAAAGTTGATGGGACATGGTCAAGGACTGATAGCCTTAACTTCTACTGCAAACTTCATGGAAATTCAAATTATCAGTTCCATCCCCAGAAGTACTGAATCAGGAACTCTGGGGGTGAGACTCAGAAAACTATGTGTTAACAAGCCCTATATGTGATTCTGATTCAGGATAAAATTTGAGAACTCTTGCCTTAGGTCATTCAACTTAAGCTATAATTTATAAGCCAGTTGCCTATGGTACAGAAGAGTAATATATTCAACACATGATATTTGAGTGCCTACTATGTGCTACCTACCATTGTACTCACAGATGTTACCACTCAGAACAAAACCAGAACTGTTCCCTGGGAATCAAAGACGAAAATAAATGCAAGAACTAAGCTGTCAGTTTTGACAATTTCCAGGAAGGAAAAAATAGTTTTGATATTACAGCTTGTGACAGGGGATGAGTTTGAAGATAGAAGAGGAGGGCAGGGCCACAAATTCTTTCCTAAGTGAGTGATGTGTGACATCCAGCAAAGTTGATGGTTCTCTACTTTGGCTGCAATCACCTAGGAAGCCTTAAAAATGTCAGTCCTCATGTCATATCCTTCTTGTTGTTTTTAGGTGCCATGCAGTCAAGTCCTACTCATAGTGACCCTATGTACAACAGAAGGAAACACTCCCTGACACTCTATACTCCATGACACTGTGCCATGCCAGGCACTATGTCAGTGCTTCTCTCCTATTCATAGGGTTTTCAATGGCTGACTTTTTGGGGGATGCTTGAAGAGTGGATTGCCACATCCTACTCTCATTTTTGGCGGTGCTGGAGATCGAACTCAGGGCCTCAGAATGTGCAGAGCAGCACTTTACCAACTTAAATCCCAGCCCCAGGCCATTTCCTAGACTAATCAAATCAGAGTCAGGTGGGTGGGGCCAAGCCATCAGCATTTTTTTTAAAGCTCTCCACCTGGTTCCAATTTATAGCCTCGCCTGAAACTCATGGAGCCTAAGGCTGCAAAGGAGGAATTTAATCAAGATGGAAGGGTGGGAAGCATGACCAGAGTATCAGGACAAAGAGGCTTTGGTAGGGCAAAAACTAAAAAGGCAAAAGATTTATGTATCATGTATTCATTTAATATTAACTTACACAGATTAATAAAACAAATTATCTTCTAATACACACTTCTCATACGTGCATTCAAAGTAGAAGACATATTAAGAGACTACAAATAGAAAATAGATCATGAAGGAGAAATGAATTTGGTAGAGGAGTTTGACACTTTTTTCACATATATGATTTCTTTTTCTCTTTCTTTCTTTCTTTCTTTGTTTCTTTGTTTCTTTCTTTTTTTGTGGGGTTGGGGGGGCTGAACTCAGGACCTTGCAGATACTTTTTGCACACACACTACCACATAGCTGCACCCTCAACCCCTTTTTAAATTTTTTTCTTGAGACAGGGTCTTACTAAGTTATGCAGACGGCCTCTGGCCTCAAACCTACAATCCTCCTGCCTTAGCCTCCTGGGATGCTGGGATTACAGGTATGCTCCACTATGTCTGGCCCACATAAAATTTTTCAACAAACAAAATGACTACTGTTGTTGTTAGATGCTGTTGAGTCATATCCGACTCATAGTGACTCTCATAGGGTTTTCAATGGCTGACTGTTTCGGGATTGTCTTGGGAGTGGATTGCCACATCCTTCTCCCATTTTTGCGGTGCTGGGAATCATACTCAGGATCTCAGTAACTGCAGAGCAGTGCTCTACCAACTGAGCTAAATTCCAGCCCAGAGTGACTACTAAATGCTCTGAATTTGATCTGCTGAAAACAAAACTGAATTTTCATAGCTTTTCCTCTTCCAGTAATCTCAGGATCTGCTGAGGTAGTGCTTCTAGGAAACTAGTTTCGATTTCAATATAAAATTGTGATGTGATAATAGATGTACCATCCTAGATGGAAAATAAAAAATACCTGTGAAATATTAAAAGACTAACTGGTTATGCTTGAAAACTTATTTTCAAGGGTATTTGAGTAGTTAACTAACTATATATAATTAGTTAAAGAGAGAATATTGTCTGAGACTAAAAATGTGAAAGATTGTTTGCAACCAATAGTGTCCCCTGTGTCAATATTCTCAGTAATAATACTTTGCAGCTACTTTCATGAAGAGATACAACCTGATATCCTGAACTCTGGATTGACCTTGTGATTCACTTTCAGCAGAGAATGCAGAATTGATGGTATGTGGATTCTAAGTCTAGATTTCAAGCAGCCCTGCATGACTCTGCTTCCTCCAACTGTGTTAGCTCATTGGAGGATGAGAGGGACCTGGAACCCAGTTTCTCTCTTTGCCTCAGCCTACATACAGACAACATCTAGCTTCAGATACCTAGACAACTTCAGGGACCACAGACACATGAGGGAGCCCAGCTGAGGCAGGAAAAAACATCCATCTGAGTCCAGCCTAAACTAGTGACCTGCAGAATCATGAGTTAAATCAAGTCATTGGTTTAAGCCATTATGTTTTGGGGTAGTTTGTTAGGCAGCAATAGCTAACTGATAATTTTAAAATTAATGTCACACAGTACATTTTGTGACATGAGTCATGAGAATCCTTCTGGACCATAAGATTTGTGAGGATAATGTTAACTAAAAATACAATTTTATATTTTTTTATTGCAGCAGTTAACCTCTGCACTTTTACTGTAATAGGATTATTAAATTAACCTGGTTCAAACCTCAGACAAAGAGGTTACTAGGTACCGATAAATGGTCTGTCTTGGTAGAAATGACAACATTAATGAAAGCATGCTGAGTTTTCATTGTGCAACATGTTTTCTATCAGCAAGAGTAACTTCTGAGAAAGAGGCTCCACTGTATATTTCTGTTTCATTAAACAATTGTCACAGAAGTCTACCCTCCTAATCCAAGGCCACAAATACTTTAATTAAAGTGTGTATTGCCAGTTGCTGAGGCACATACCTACAACCGTAGCGAGTTGGGAGGCAGTGGTGGAGGACTGCAAGTTTAAGGCCAGAGGTAGCCTGTTCGACTTAGCAAGACCCTGTCTCAAAAAATAGAAAAGGGCCTAGGGGTAGGTGTCTGAGGAAGAGCTCTTACCTAGCATGCAAGGCCTTGGGTCCAAACCTCCATTACTAAAAATATAAAATAAAGTGAAATAAGTGTATGCAACAGGACATATGAACGAATTACTCTGTTTCCTTCATTTTACAATGTGTGTGTGTGTGTGTGTGTGTGTGTGTGTGTGTGTGTGTAGTGCAGTGCATTTACATTATCGGTCTTAGGAAACTCTGGGAGAGAAAAACATGAGCAAATCATTTGATCTTTCCATGAAAGGTCTCCAACGTACCTTCTAAAATGTGAGATTTTGTCCTGTGGCTCAGGTCTGAGTGTCATTTGCTCCTGAGACTTTCCCCTGTGAGTAAAAAAGCTGAATAACTTGTGAGACATGTGTCAGGAGGAGACGAGAAAGCATGAGAAACATGCTCACACCACAGTTAGCTGTTATTGCTGCTGATAGGGTCCTATTCTGTGATTGTAGATTCTGAGTTCTGCCATTTAAATTATATTTGTGTATGTGCCTGTCTCTGAAGATACTTGCATTTTGATAGGACATCAGCATTCCAAGGTTGGGAAATGGAAATAAAATAAATTAAACTCCGTTTTGTTTTTTAAAACCAGTTATTTGCTAAGTTCCTGAAACATCCACTTTCGGTAAGTGAAGAGGTCTCTGCTGAGAATTGCATTGTTTTGCTGGCGGGGATTGTCGCGGTCTCCCTGTCCACTTGTGCCAGCACCATGCCCCATTTGCCCTACCATGGAGTCTGAGGGTCCACGTGTCGGGGAACATTAGTCCATGTAAATAGCTCACAGTCTTTGGGAGACCCAGTGGCCTAGAAGAACTGAAGCTGACTTGGAGACTAGGAGACCTGGCTATAGTTCTCATCTTGCCACTGTTTACTGAGTAATCTTGGCTAAGCTACCAACTAAATTCTGTTTCATGGAGAGAGCAAGAAAGTTGGAGTGGAAATATCACCTACTCTTTTATAGCTTTTTATTATGTCAGTAACTGGAAAAGGATGGAATACATGACCCTTATGTCTATTATTTTCATTTGTTTCATTTCAAGGTTGTTTTCCTCCCTCTTCTGTCCCTTCTCACCTGGCTTGAATAGTTGTCTTTACCCTTCAAACTCAAATAGTCCTTAATGCCTTGGGGGTCTATATCCCGGTCATACCTGCAATTGAATGTTGATTGTGAAACAATTTAGAGGTATTTCCATTCAGCACATTTGAAGTGAAAATAGTGATTTTTTTTTTTGTGGGGGCTGCTCATATGGACAGGAGAAGGATGTGCCAATGCACTCCCGAAGCAATCCTGAAACAATCAGCCATCAAAAATACTATATAGTAAAAGATAGAGAAGACTTGGATGGGAAACTTAGATGGGAAGGGGGCGGGGGGTGGGAAACATAGAGGAGGGTAAGGGGTAACCTATATGAATAATGCTTATCAAATTGCATATATGAAAATTGTCACAATGAAAAGCATGTCAAAATGAATTACATTATGATGTACATTAAAAATTTCTAAAAAAAAAAAAAAACCTCTATGAGGGCCAATATGAGTTGGACCTGACTCGACAACACCTAACAACAAAGTAACACTCATAGATAAGAAGTAATGCATGTGAGTCACTGGTTCTGAAACTTTTAAAACTCCATTAAGCTATCTCTGCAGAAATGTTTTTCAGTGTGAAGATTCAGTCAAGGAATTTTATTACTACCTAGAGCACAAGCTTCCCTTTTAAGAGTAGGAAGCTTTCCTTTTCAGGAAAAGATTTCTGATCAACTTTGGCTAAGGCTTAAGCAATGATTTATGGGTTTCAGTTGACCCATTTGTTACTCATTTAGGCAAAATGAGTTTTCTATTGATTGAATGTCTCCCCTGATTACATTTAACCTTTGGAATGGGATCTAAGGATGGAAGAGGGAGAAGTGATGAGAAATGTATCTTTTTTCCCCCTTCTTGAGAAGCACAAGAGAAAGGTTTTCTATACTACATGGTTCTTCCTTACTTTCACAAAAGCAAACTCTGATGCATCACACCCTGACTTTCATGTTATCAGATGTCCATTCACTGGTGTGAGATACTTATAATGACAAAAATTTAATCAGGGAGCTAACCATTTGTGTTATATGACATTTTGTTCTCTTATGCTGATATGACAGTGGAACAGGATAGCTTATATGTCAAATTCTTGCAGCATTTATTTGCACACTTATTACATTCATACACTGAAGCTTATAAATTTTGACAAAGACAACTAATAGGAATTTTGTGTGTATGTTTACATTGAAGTATAATATATGTGCAGCAAGGATAATACATATGCAGCAAGGTGAACATGTCATAAGCAGACAATTCTATGCTTTTTGCAAATTGAATAGCCATATAACCAACACCAAGATCACAAACAGCCCTTTTCCAGCTTTTGAAATGCTTCCTGCCCCCTTTCTGACCAAGTATAACCTCTATCCTGACTTCTAAAAGCAACCTTTAATTTGTTTCTCTTTTAACAAAAAATGAATCACACAGCATTACTATTTAGTATCTTCTTTTGATTGTTGTTGTTGTTGTTAGGTGCCGTCGAGTCGGTATCCGACTCATAGCGACCCTCTGTACAACAGGGGAAACACGATTGTCAGTGCTTCTCTGCTGTTCATAGGGTTTTCAATGGCAGATTGATTTTTGGGAGGGGCTTGCCAGGTCCTTCTCCCACGCCTACAGCTTCTGGTGTTCCCAGGCGGTCTCCCATCCAGGTACTAACCAGGCCGGCCCTGCTTAGCTTCCGAGATCTGACGGGATCGGATGCCACAGGGCTACAGCTGCAGGCTTCTTTTGATTAATATTATGCTTATGAGATTCATTGATATCATTGAATGTGATTGTAGATGATCCTCATCGGTATATTGTTGTTGTTGTTGTTAGGTGCTGTTGAGTCAGTATCCGACTCATAGTGACCCTGTGTACAACAGGTGAAACACTATTGTCAGTGCTTCTATGCTGTTCATAGGGTATATAGTAGTCCAATTTATGCATCTATGCTACTCATTTATTCTTTCCATGTTGATGTGCATTTGAGCAATTTTTGCTTTGGGCTATTGTGAATAACATTGCTAGAACATTCTGATGTATATATGTATTATATATGCATACATGTATACCACACAGTTTTCTTGGGAATATGCTCAGGAATTGCCAGGTCATGGGTATACATTTTTAAAAAGTGTATATTAGACTGAATTATGAGATCAAAGATTTTTTTTGAGTCTTGAATGTTATTGGGTCGAAATGAATAATGTGAAGGAATATAACATTTTTATTCACGGGAATAAATTTTAGGTCTTCTGAGTTCATAGTGCCTGTGCCTGTGTCTGAATGGCAGGATGTTTCGTGTGCTGACATGGTCATTTTCTGCTGGGCTGCTCCCAGTCCGGTGTTCTTGCCACACAAACTCTTCTAGGCTAAACCTTGAGAATGTTACGGGAAGTGGCCTCAGCTCTTTTGTGTTCTTTTCCGGTACCAGGTTGCTCATCTCTCCCTGTGCCCATTTGAGGTAATATGCTGACATTTGTCAAGATGAATCATGGCTCTTTCTCAGACATACAGGGAGACCAAGTTTGTGACTAATCGACAAATCCTCTGGACACAGGCTGAGCCACCAAGAGCCACCCTCATCCAGACAAGTTCAGGCCTGGGCTGTACCTGGGCTGACAGCGGGGAAAGCAAGCATTGGCAGAACAGTTGTGTTTATTTGCTTGGCTGATTTTGAAGACACATTGTAGCTTTCTCTCACCCCTTTCTATTTCCTCCAGAAGACTGGATTAGTTTATTTATGGCCCTCATGGTTTATCCACCTGTTTATGCATGTGCTCAGAATCCAGGAAATGTGGGCATAGATGGTAGCCTCACCGGATTGGTGAGGTCCAGACCAATAACCATCTGTCTTAAAGCATTGCCTTCTTGCTGCTTATGTCTCCCTGTCTTATGACTCCTCCTACCCCTTTGGACAGGTGTCATTGGATTAAAACAAAGGAGGACTTGAAATCATTCAAAAGACACAAGATGCAAAGAGTGGCAATATAAATCTTTGTGTGGCAGGTACTGATTATCTTCCTGGATATTTCAGGTTTCCTTAGACTTCCTTGGAAACCATTTTCCCAATGATCCCAAGTTAGCTTCCCTACCCAATTCTCTAGAGTTGTATACACATGTGTTTTAGTAGATTGACAACACAAGGCTTTTTGTAGTCACCTATGTGCCATGTGTGTGTCAGCTTGTCATGCTGTGGGGGCTTGCATGTTGCTGTGATGCTGAAAGCTATGCCACCAGTATTTCAGATACCATCAGGGCCACCCATGATGAACAGGTTTCAGCTGAGCTTCCATACTAAGACAGATTAGGGAGAAGGACCTGGCAGCCCACTCCTGAAATAATTAGCCATTGAAAACCCTATGAATAGCAGAAAAACACTGTCAAATATAGTGCAGGAAAATGAGCCCCCCAGACTGGAAGGCATTCAAGGAATGACTAGGGAAAAGTCACCTCATCAAAGTAGAGTTGATCTTAATGACAGGAATGGAGTAAAGCCACTGGAACTTCCATGTGCTGATGTGGCATAACTCAAAATGAGAAGAAACACAGTGGCTGCAACAATGGGCTCAAACATAAACAAATCATATGCATGGCACAGTGTTAGGTAGTGTTTTGTTCTGCTGTATTTAGGATCTTTATGAGTTGGATTCAACTTGATAGCACCTAACAATATGTTTTATTGGCGTAGTGCGTCACCACAGAATCAGCCCTCACAGTTCCAAAAGCACACTTGATACTGGTAGGCTATAAGTAGGCATTTCCTTGTGTGTGCATCCGGTGAGATTTTGAATCCTTGGAACTGGCTCTTTTGTTTGCAACATCCTTCTGCCTCACTACCACTCCTAGAAAGCCGTGTATCACTTGCTTGAAGGGGAGAAGAGATGGGGGTTTATATTAGTTGCATGGGACTGGGCAATTTCATTCTCACCTACTGAAAGCACCATGTTTATTGTAAAGAAACTTTCAGAGTGGACTCAATTAAGCCCAGACAGTTTGATTTAACTTGTTTTCAATTGTAACTGATTATTTTGTCTGGCACAGAGCCACCTAGAATTCCATCAGTAAGTTTCCCAGATAATCTCCATCCACTTTCACATTTTTTCCATGATTTCCAGAATTCCATCACAGTGGGTGCTTCCTCATTTTTCTCTTTCTTTAGATCATTTGGTGGGGTGGATATTGAAAAGAATCTTCCTGGTGGATTGGTGGAAGATGGCAGGAATCCTCCACATAGGTCTATAGTCTGTCTCCAGAGGCCAAATTCTTTCCTGTATAACTAGACAGCTCTAACAATGGGAGACGCCAGTGCTACATTCAGTACATATTCTCCTTGACTTATGACAAGGTTACATTTAAGAAATAAACCCATCATAAGTATAATATATCACAAATAAACAATGTATTTAATACACCTAACCCACCAAACATCATAGGTTAACTTTGCGTGACTTAAACTTTCTCAGAATGCTTCTTATACTAGTCTACAGTTGGGTGACATCATCAAAAACAAAGCCTATGTTATAATAATACAATGTTGAATATCTCATATCATTTATCAAATACTGTACTGAAAGTGAGAAATGGAATAGCTGTATTGGCATGCTTCTGCACCACAGTTGAAAACCCCTAAATTGAACCAATGGAAATTGGGGTCTGTCTAATTCATTCTTTGTCTCAAACTTCAGGTTCTTGTAGCCTGATTATTATTGCAAAGAAGGGCCTATCACTCTCTCTGATGGGAAAAGAAGGTAGAGGTAGAGATAGAGGAGTTACTGTTCAGGAAAGAATTGGTGTTAATCTCTATCACAGTGGTTTACAAAGCGTGGTCCCTGGACCAACAGCATTAGCATCACCCAAGAACTTCTTTCAGAGGCAAACCTATGGAATCAGACATTCTGGGGCAGGGCCTAGAAATCTGTATTTTAATAAGCCTTCCAGGTAAGTGTGAAACAAGCAACAGCTTGGTATCACCTTCTTTCATGAAATATTGCTTTTTCCAGTTCTAAATAGTAAGTGCATAAACTTTGAAAGAAGTATCCAGTCTGTGTGTGTGTGTGTGTGTGTGTGTGTGTATGTGTGTGTGTGCACATACACATGCCATTTGCTTTCAGTGGTAGTAATTTGTGCTACAAGATGACAAATACAAAATAAATGCATAAAATATTAGCCACAATTTCCTTAAGCATGGACTCCCTTTCCTCCAGGGGAGGCTGATAGATGATCTACTGTAAATTATGTTGTTGTTGCTGTTGTTAGGTGCCGTCGAGTTGGTATCTGACTCATGGCGACCCTCATAGGGTTTTCAATGGCTGAGTGCTTCAGGATTGCCGTGGGAGTGGATTGCCAGGTCCTTCTCCCATTTTTGCAGTGCTGGGAATTGAACTCGGGTCCTCAGAGACTGCAGCGCAGTGCTCTACCCCCTGAGCTAAATCCCAGCCCACTGTAAATTATATTGAATATTTATTCCTTCACTTTTGTATATGAGAAAAGATGATTAAGTCTCTAATCATAAATGGTTTGAATACTTTCTAGACCTGGCTTTTACCCTTGATATTCTGAATAAAATTTCTAGGTGATTTTTTTCTTTATGCCTTTTTTGTTTGCTTTACCTTTTTTTTTTTTTTTTTTTTTTTTTTTTTTTTTTTTTTTTTTTTTTTTTTTTTTTTTTTTTTTTTTTTTTTTTTTTTGGCATGATTGCTTCACAGCAATGTTTTGGTTTTCTTTCTTTTTTTCCTCCCTCCTGTTTCTTTCTGGAAACTTCTCCCAGGGCATCCTTAATTATGGGCCTCTCTTGATTATTTATGACAACACAAAACTCTGGGTTACAACTGGAAAGAACAGAATTTGTAGGAAGGCTGTCTCAACCACTGCTGTGTCAACAAGTGGTGAGAAGTCTTCCACAGCTTGTCTGCTGCAGGGCAAGTAAAGGATTGAGGGGTTCACTTCCTGAAACACCAAACTGATGTGTGAGTTAGTCTGATTGAGGAGAAATCACAGAGCAACCAATTCTCCTGGGTTAATTTCCATGATAAGTTTACCGACAGCTTTGACAACTGCCCACTTAATTATTAGATGGCCAACTCCTCGTTTCTATCAGGGTTAATGTTAGCATATAGGGGATTTCCTCTACCTGAGATATGTGTAAAAGTTTTTGAAATGTATACTTTTCTCTTCTGATTAAGTTGAAATGTTGGCTACTAATTTTCAGAACACTTTCTTAAAGCAAGCATGGAGAGGAAATTTAATACTTCCTAAAAGATGTTAGATGAAAAGAACAGTTGACTATACTAATGGACTAGATGTCAGGAAAGTACTCAAAACATAATCAAATGAATTGAAACCATACAAAATGAATGAGCATCTTAAAGGGAAGACGACCTACCAGAGAGACCTCTGTTATTGTTGTTAGTTTCTGTCCAGTCTGTGTCTGAATCATAGCGACCCTACGTACAACAGGCCAAACAATATTTTTAGTGCTTCTCTGCTGTTCATAGGGCTTTCAATGGTGGATTATTTTTTTGGGAGTAGGTTTCCAGGTTCTTCTCCCAAGCCTACAGCTCAGGCAGTCTCCCATCTAAGTACTAACCAGGCCCTACCCTGCTTAGCTTCTGAGATCTGAAGGGATCGGATGCCATAGTGATACCACTACAGGCATAGAGTCCTTGAATAGGTTATAAATCAATTTCTCAAGTTTTTGAGGATACGGGTGGTCAGGCTATACTACAATAACAAATCTAAATATCCAAATTTACATTCCAGCCTAACATTTTCTTTGAAAGAATAAATTATGGGAGACCTTGAAAATCCTTCAGGAAAAGATGCAATACAATTATGTATTGGTGAATAAGCAATGTATCTTTATTAAAACTGTTTTTTCTCTTCTGAAGTTGGCAGTTTCATTCTGCTCTGATGACTTCAGGGGACAGGCAGAGTGACAGAATTACTGGGCTGGATGATGAGGTCTGGGCCTGGAGCCTCACCTCTGCCCTAGAACTCTGTCCACCTGCCGTATCCAACCTCCTTTAAAAGAACCAATCCCGGAGCCAAACAAAGTTAACCCATAGTGATAGAAATCGGATCAGCACTTACCTAGGTGATGGGATGTCTTCATCTCAGTTGTCTGTTTCTTTTCTTTCTTCCAGTCACAGTGAGTTTTTCATTATATTTAAGGAAAAGGTCTCGTATCAAGCCTAACTGATAGGTTCTGATCTCTGCTTGCAAACTCCTTTAACTACTGGTGTTAGTTCTTTTGGAAAACGATTCATTTATTTCTAAAAACCTCTACCAAAGTGTCACATACGGTAAAATGTCAGATATTAAGTGTAGAGTTTGATGAGGTAGGCAAATGTATACAACTGTTTCACAAATTAAGATACATGACATTTTTAATCAGTCCAGGAAGTTCCCTGCTGTCCTTTTGTGGCCCCTCCTGCCACCCCTGCCCTAAGAAACAACTGATCTGATTTATATCAATATAGATTAACTTTTCCTGACCTAAACCCTCATACAAATGGAATCATCTAGCACATACTTTTGTATCTTGCTTTTTTCACTCAATATAATGGAA
The DNA here is from genome assembly GCA_007922755.1 of Pedetes capensis. Taxonomy (NCBI): domain Eukaryota; kingdom Metazoa; phylum Chordata; class Mammalia; order Rodentia; family Pedetidae; genus Pedetes; species Pedetes capensis. The sequence continues at coordinate 95,370 of VMDO01005232.1, forward strand.
ACAGCCAAATGTATGCCCTGGGCTAACATTTTCTTTCAAGGAAGAAATCATGGGGGAAATTTTAAAACTCCTTTAGGAAAAGAAGGCAATCATCTGTTTTGTTGCTTATATGAGTGTTTTGCTCTTTTGTATTACTGCATAGTATTCTAATGTATGAACATATCCAGTTCCCTGTTGATGGATATTTTGGGTATTTCCACTTTGAGACTATTATAAATTAAGCTTCCATGACCATTTAGGTACACATATTTTTGTGGATATATGTTTTGACTTCTTTTGAGTAAATAGCTAGGAGTAAAATTGCTTGATCACATTTAGTTTCAAAAGTGATTGCTAATTGTTTTCCAGAGTGTTGTTTGCAGAAAATCTGTGCGGTGTTAGTTGTTACACATTCTTGCCAACAAAAGACATATGTCATAAGTCCTTGTAATTTTAGCTGTTCTACTGGATTTACATGGCATCTCATTGTGGGTGGTTTTGTTTTGTTTGTTTTCAATTTCGTATCCCCTTTGTGATTCATTGCTTATAATTCTAACACAGGAACTAAACAGTATAGAATATAATGTAGAGATACAGAAAATATGCCCATATGTGATAGACAGAGATCACTAGCTTGTTTCTTCATCCTATTGGCCTGTGATCTAATTGGGAACTTCCAGGTATTGCTTCTGTTTCTCTCCTTCCTAGAGATTTAATCTACATAAATACTTCATCTTCCTACATTTAAATTTCTTTTAAAAAGGCAAAAGTTAAAGGAAGTAATTGTATTACTTTCTTATGGCTGTTGTGATGGCTTAAAACAACAGAAATTTCTTCTATCACAGTCCTGGAGTCCATAAGTCCAAAATCATCTTGCCTAGGTCATGCCTTTCATGCCATGCTCTCTTGGGAGGCTCTGCTGGAAAATCCATTCTTTCTTTACTCCAGACCTCTAGCTTCTGTTGTTATTAAGTGCCTTCAAGTCCAGTCTGACTCATAGTCACTCTATGTATAACAGAATGAAACACTACCCAACACTGTGCCATGCCTGGCACCATGTCATACTTCTCTGATGTTTATAGAGTTTTTAATGGCTGATTGTTTCAGGTGTGGGTTACTAGGTCCTTCTACCATTTTTTTCAGTGCTGGGCATTGAAGCCAGGGGCTCAAAGGATTCAGAGCAAGAACTCTACCAACTGAGCTAAAATCTAGCCCCTTAGCTTCTGGTAGTGTGGATATTTTTGGGGTTGTGGTCCAATTGTTACTCTGACCTCTGCCCAATCTTTACATTGCTCCTTCTGTGTGCATGAACTCATTTTGCCTTCTCATATCAGAATACTTGTGATTGGAATTAGGTATTACTTGGATAATTCTGGATTACCTTATCATAAAATTCTTAACTTAATCACATCTGCAAAGAGCTTTATTAGGTAAATTTACCTACAAATAAGGTAAATTTACAGGTTCTAGAGATTATAACCTGATATCTTGGGGTTGTGGATGAGGTGGGGATTTTTCAACCTACTGCAGACATTTTGAATTGAAACTGGTTATGTGTAAATCAAGGTTCTTGACATCTGATGAAATGGGATGAAGGCTGTTTGGGAGGAGAAGAAAAATTATAGTTGTCTAGGTTTCATGGATAGTTTTTGAAGGTTTCTATGATCCTCTGGGATCCAAGTATGAATTTCGGGGTAAAATGCCATGATGAAAGGAAATGAAGCCCAAAACTCTGTGTACATGGGACTGTATTATTTGTTCATCCATCTTCCCACTAGCACTTCTTGTGGATTCCCTATGGAAGAGGGTTCTTCCCTCTACTAAGTTCAAGTTAGGTTATAAGACTTGCATATGGAAAGATATTGCTTCAGTTAATCATTGCTCCTTCTGCCTACAGCTTTGAGGGGAAACTGAGGGGAAAACCTGAACTTGACCTAAGGTTGGGAGTCCAGGAAGCTCAGCTAACTCCTTTGGAAGTAAGTGTACGTGAAGATTTATGAGCATGTAATAAATGGCATGTAAGCCATTGAGGTGTTTGGGTTGTTTGTTTTGTATCACTGACACAGTGAAAGCTGAATAATACATCATATTTGAACCTCTACCTACCTTTTCTATTCTGGAAAGCTGTGTTGAATAGTGTTCATTAATTTTCTCTCCCTAAAGTCCTAGAGCATCAATGAATCAAACAGCTCCCTATTTCATCTTTCTTGCTGCTGTTAGGAAATGAGTGTAAAGGAATTTCTAAATGGACAGTACACAGGTTCTAAAGAAAATGCCAAACCATGATACTCTACATAGCACTAAACATCAAATGGGTTCTAACTCCAAAAAGGAAAATAAGCAAAATAAGGAAGTCTCTTTCCTCACTTGAAAGGGAGTCGTAACATCATAATACATAGGTACAGAGGAAGGAGGAGAAAGTCTGACATCTTTTTCCTGGAATCTGGTGAAATAGACCTTCTTCTAATTTTTTAAATAGTTGTTAATTTCATGGTCCAAAGAAGATGGAGTAGGAGGTGGAAGGAGATGAGAGTTCAATTCTTGGATTTCAACTGTTGTAAAATATGCAAATACAATGCTTTTCTAATAAATTCTACACTATTGACTGCACTTTGTTTTCATTCTTAGACAAAATGTGATTGTGTATACTTCAAATATTTGTCAAATCTGTGTTTGTTTGAGGTTGTTGTTGGTAGGTGCCATCAAGTCATGTTTGACTCATAGCTACCTTCATAGGTTTCTCAATGGCTTATTGTTTTCAGTATTGCTTCAGGGAGTGGATTGCCATGTCCTTCTCCCATTTTTGAGATGCTGAGGATTGAACCTGGGTCCTCAGAGAGTACAGAACAGTATTCTACCAACTGAGCTACACTATGGAAAAATCAGAAAGCAAATATCAAATAAATAAAAACCCAGTATTGTCTCCTCCATAAATTTCAGCTAATTGCCATTATTTAATCAACATCAGCTTGGTATATGTGCTGTTTTTATTAAGATCAATTGAATCTGAAGAAATGCTTATTTTCCGAAAATCCTGTTATATAAGAATTTTTCCCTAAAGTGAGATTTTTTTTTTTTTTTGGTTGAAAGCTAGAAAAGCAAAGGTATTGGGTATTTATAGTTGCCTTAAGTAAAAGCCTTTACTTAGTCCAGTACTAGAGTTCTCCCCCAGAATTAACAGATGATGCTTGGGGAAAAATATAAAGAACTGTTAATACAAAATCAGCTCTGAAGTGCTACGGTGCTGATAGCAGGACAGATAGAAAAACAGTGAGTCAGGGGGATGACTTGCCTTACAGATGACTGTACTTCCCCTTTATGAAGTGGTTGGTGGAATAGGAAATCTATTATGTTAAGCTACTCTCACCTGTAATAGTGAAGGTCTGAACATTGTTCAGCTGGATATATTTAAAGTCATTAAAATGTAACAGATACAAAAGTGGTTCTGTCCCATCCATTTAAAGTTTCCAACATAAATTACTACTATGCATGGCACACTTAAAGTCAGGTCTGCTTTGTGTCAGTGTTAAATGAAAATGGAAAAATAAAGCCAGAGAAGATGCTAAAGTTCATTGGTGTAGTAAAAAGTGAAAAGGAAAGCAAAATGACATTCCATTTTCCAAAAGGCTACCAGCTCTGCCTTTGATGTTGAAATTGTTCAGTTACCAGGGGATGTGAAAGATGCTCTGTAATCATTAAATTGTCATTTCCCCTTATCCTGAATATTGTAGTGCATTTCCTGCCTTAGTGAAGCAAGATAAATTAGGTTCAGGATTCTCCATGGGAAGGGCACTTTTCATTCCATGTAATGCTGATCTTTTTCCTTTTTAGTGAGTGAGATCTTAAAGTCCTTTTTACCCACTGATGTGTCCCCATAATGACACTCAAGTTCTTGTGCCTCTGTTAGTTTTATTTCCTTAAAAACCTTCATCTTTTTTTTTTTTTTTTTGGAATTTAAGAAATTACATGCTACTTTATATTCCATTTAGGATAATGGTAACACTTTAGCATGTTTATGCTCATTTAAGAAATAACAAGAATTTAAGAATTATTTAAAATATTCATTTTATTAGATATCTCATCTCTAACAGTAGGGGAAACAAATGGATTCAGTAAAGGTTTTTGGTTGGGTCCCGATTCTGCTTCTGGCCTATTTAACACGCATGCCAAGAACATGTCCCGGACTCTCCGCCTTGTTCAAAACATTCCTGTGTATACTTGTTAAACACAGGCAGTGGAAGCCCAGCAAGGTGGCCTGATCTTCAGGGTGCAGCTTTGCCATGGGAGGCCCACATTCTAATTCTGGTTTCATCTGGTTTTATTCACTTCTCAATGTTTGCTCTGTTTGGTTACAAAACAGTCAGGGTCAAATTTATTTGCCGTTATTTCCCACTGCTGTGGTGAATGTCATGATCTGCTTGCTTCTCTGTATGGATTTCTTTTTTCTCCTTGGAGAGCCTTCAATATTCCATCTACAGGTTAAGTTTTACTCTCCAACTAGAACCCATCTTATTCTTAGGGGCTTGGTACCACAGTGCATGTAGTATGAATGCAATTATATTTCCCATTTCTAGAAAGTGACTTTCTGTCATTTTTTAGACTCAGTCTAAAGCTCTGTCCCAATTTCCATTCTGGGTTTCTTTCTCAAACCACCTTATACTTGAATTCTTTTCTTAACAAATGCCTAATTCCAATGTTTGATATGCATGTATTCTATTCCTGATTCACACCCAGGGCCTGATTCCCCACCCTTGTGGGCTGCACAATTGCCACAAGTAAGTAAGAACAATAACAATAATAATACAATAATAATTACAATAATAATAACAGCAACCTATTAATGGATGAATGCTTAATTGTTGTCATTTGACCTAATCCTAAGCATATTAAATGTTCTAATCCTTCTCAAAGTTGGGACAAACATTTTTGTGCTACAAGTTATATAGCTGTGTTGATATGCATTAGAAATAGTACTATTTTATAAAGTTATGAATTTATTTTAACTGAATTAGAGAAACACAGGACACACTTCAAACCCATGAGTTCGTAGATTATTATTGCTTGGGGCAATGCTCAAGGAGAAGAGAGAAACTTAAAATTGACAAATAAGTTATTTTTTCTCTTGAAGCTCCTCCTTTCATAGACAGGCCCAGGCAAGGTTTCCAGCTTTCCTGTGAGTACCTTTTCCTCCCTCCAGCCTTGGGGTAGAAATGGCAGCTAGTGGTTGCTCAAAATCCTCAGTTGCCTCTCGACTTCTTTATCAACCTGTTGGCCAAAACTCTATATTAAATTCTCTTTATTAGACATGTGCAAAGTGGTTTCTGTTGTCCTGGTTAGACTTTGCCTGACATAATTCAGTATCTTCATCATATTTTTATTTAATGAGTGAGAAAACTGAGGTGTGATAAGCTTAGAAACTTATCCAGGATCTTCTAACAAACAAATGACAGAACTAGAAGTAAAGTCTAGGTCTGTTTGACTCAAGAGCCTGTTTTCTTAACCTTTGCTCTTCTGTATACCTCACTTGAGTTTACAGGCTTACCTGAATCCAGTCATGTGTCCAAACAGCCAATTTGACCTAAAAATGTCCTCTTCTCTGAACAATCTTTCTTCACCAGCAAGTAGGGTTACTCTCCAGGAATCTGATGTATGAAATAAGCTTTCATACTTCCAGGGGTTTACCAACTATGTTGTACCCTGTATCAGTCAACCGTTACATCCTGCTCATAGTAAGGTCATTGTTTGATCCATCAGAAGAGTCCTGCAATCTGTAAGTCATTTTCACTGTATATGTCAGAATCCCAGCAGAAATGGATGACACTTCCACCAGGATAATTCAAAAAGAGGGTTATTTGAAATAATGTACAAGGCTGGTTAGAATTTTGATCTCATAGAAACTCCTTTCCCCCTTTAGATGACAATCAAGGTCCTTATTCATTATTTAGTGTACTCAAGAAAGTACAGAGTTTAGTCAATGATGTGATTTCTCCCTTATTTGAGGGACTATTTAATGCTCCCCCTAGTAAATCTCATTTACAAAAAACTTTACACATTATTAATAATGTTGAGCAAAGAGAAGCCTATTTTGTACTAGATGTCAGAGATTTTAGTAGACACTCATCTGCATTTGTGATGCAGAGAGGAGGCTGTAGTTCAATCATGCAGTGGCAAAGAGGCTTAGCTAGAGGGGTGCAATTAGTTGGTGGTGGAGAACTAGAGAACTGAGTTTTCTACTTCGCCAAGATTTCCAGTTCAATGTTATTTCATACTAGATTAAGTTTCTTTGTTCTAAAAAATTATGTGGGTTTCCATATTCATAAAGCCAACAACTATTTTGATTAATGTTAATATGCTTAAAGGAGAAATTGCTTTCCTACATAACACATAGTGTTTGGAACACAGTAGGTATTCAGTAATTACTTGCTGCATGCCTCGATGACAGGAACCTTCCAGATAAACCGAATCAAATTCCACTTCCTTTTTCTTCAAGGCTGCGTTGTGCAATGTTATCCTTAATTCAACCCTAAATCTATTTTCCCAGAAGCCATGAGTGGTTTTCTACAAGTATGCTATTTCTGGGATCTTGTTTGGCTCCAGTATGTTTTTTTTTTTTTTTTTTAAGAGCCCTGACTTTCCAGAGTTGAGTAGCAGCTGCTTTTTTGAATGATATACAGGACTACACATGCTTTTTCGGCCTGTTTCTTTCCTCTGAACCCCAGAGGGACTGACATCAAGGATTGTGATTAATGGTGCTTGAGTATTTCCCTTGCCCTCCTCCACACTTTTGTACTGTGGGCATCTTTCTTTAGAAACACCCGTTTTTATCTATGTGTTGGCTTCTCACATTTTTCTTTGCAATGAGAACCTACTTAGCAAGCTCCCTTTCCATCGCTTTGCTTTAGTTCCTATTATTTATCACATTTGGACATATCAACCATTATCTTTCCTTCTTTATGGAAGGAAATTAAATTTATTGATAGTTCACAATAAGTGATGCAGTGGCCTAGGGCTTTCAATATATTCTCTCTCTTAATTCTTATAGTTTCTTTGTTTTTAGATAAATAATGTTATTTCTGTTTTGAAGGGGAAAGCATAGGTACGGTGTTGTGAGGTACCTGGCACATATTTACACATTGTAGCTGGATTATCTGAATTCTGTGTTGTTCCCTCCTCTATGCTCAGTGGTACCAAAAGCATACAATATCTTGTTTGCTGTTTTGATATTCACGGTACCATCACTGTTTTCATTCATCTAGTTGGGTGGCAGGTAATTCGGAAGGCAGAACAGAAGAACCTGGAGTAAGAGGGAGAAATAGAAAAAAAGAACAAATGGTCAGATCTCTAGTTTGTCCTCCAATCATGGCATGGTCCTCAAGAATACTCCAGGCAGTCAGATTCTCTCTCTGTTTCCAACAAGCAAATTCCAGAACTTTAATACTCTCTTCAAACTCTATACACAACACAATCCTTCTCACTTCCAATAGGTGACTCATGAAATATTCCACTTTCAAAATAGATATTAGGCATCTCTCTGGCTCTTGGCAAAAATTCATGAATATATGTCCCGTTCCTTGGACAAAAACACTGTTCTTCTGGCCACATTTGTCATCATTCTCTTTCCTTCTCAGCCAAACTACTTGCCAAATACCTCAATTACCCTCCCCTACCTTGTGGGTTTTCCTCACCATGTTCCGCCTAAGGAATAATCTGGCTCCACCTCTCCAATATTATTGCACCTGCCATGATAAAGGTTATCACCAGCCTCTGTAGGGTTCTTTTCTTCCTCTGTAGAACTTGACATTATTGGCCATTCCATATTTGTGATTCTTTAATTTCTAGGTCTCTCTGGCATTCATTCTTTCTAGTTCATCTCTCAGGGTTATTTATTACTATAATTATAATTGTTACTATTATGGATTTATTACTGGCTGCCCAAACTTTAATATTTGGTGCTCTCCAAAGTTCTGGTCCGGACCTCCTTTCTCTGGTAGAACTCATTTTCCTGATTCAACCACCACTTCAACATTATAACTAAGTCCTCTTCTAAGCTTTAGATTTATGTATATTAGTGTTTGCTTGACATTTCCTCTTGAATGTTACACACATCCTTCAACTTCTCTGTGTCCACCAACTCCCTCTAGACCTGCTTTTCCTTCTATAATCCCTCTCTCTAAATGGTATCACTGTTTATCTGGCTACATGAACCAAAATCCAAGGAAACACTCATAAATCTTTCCCCTTGACTTCAAATTGATCCTATCTTACCCCTTCAAATAAATTTCCTAGTCATGACTAGTATATCTTCAAATACTAGCTCAACCTTTTCCTTCTACTCCATTTCTTATATTGTATCTGCAACCATTTCTTCTCTGTAGCATAAAAAAGCCATTAAGCTGATTGTGCGTTCATTTCCCCTCTTGGTTACATCTATCCTTGTCAGAGTAAACTATATCAAAAGTAAAAGGTGGGCACACCTCTCACTGGATTATCATTCTTCAGTGGCTTCATAAAAATATAGCATAGTGTACTCTAGAAGTGACCCCTAGTGTCTCCAGCAGACTAGACCATCTGCCACATGTGGCTTCCCCACTCCTACCTTCTTGCACTTGAAGCACTTGTTCAAGTTCTTCTTAGCTAGGAATGACCTTCCCTTCATTCCTCACATCTGCCTGAGTCACTTGTATTTCCAGAGCTCAGGTAACATCTCTTCCATAAAGTCTTTTCCAAATTCCCATCAAGGTTCAAAGTTCTGAGGAGAAGGTCAATAAATGTTTACTGAAATTTCAGTCTTCTGACCATACCCATATCTCTTTTTGCATAATTTCAGCTTCTAATTTAAAGGACATATAGAAACTTTAAGAACAATTTCTTCCTGACATCAGTTGATTCCTTCTTCATCTACTGACCCAATATGCTTCTTCCTTTCTGGTTCCCAATAGTCTCATCCCCCCAAAGAAACTAAATAGTATGACCAAAAATAGTAGCAACTGCAATAATAATCCCATGAATATCAAACATTAAGAGGAGAAGGGGAGATAGGAGGCATTGTAAATGAATTGAATGCTCAGAATTCTCATAATTTATATCAGACAGGCAATTGATGGCTTAAAGAAGTAGTGGAATAAGCTTGTTTTTTATACAGAGTTGGTTGATTTAGAAGGATCTGAATTAGAAATGATAAATATATTACATTTGGGAAAGAGTAGATGGGGTGAGCAAGAAGGATTGAGTGATTTCTCTAATGATATGATTATTTCCATAATAAACATTGATTTGTTGCCAAGATTATGTAATCTGAGATGGCAACTTTAAAACAAAATAATAATCTTTCAGGGATGTCATAATTCAATGAGTTAGTAAATATCAAGGTGTTTTATAATTTGTAGTATATTTCAGCTGTCTTATTATTTTATTAAGAAATAATTTGGATTTATCCCATACAAACTAATAATGTGGGTGTTTTTCTCAGCCACTATTTTGGAGTCAATTTTTCTTTATAATGTTTGTCAATAACTGCATTATAAGGACAAATTCATTCTTTTAAATCTATCCAACATGGTATTAACAAAGTAAAATCTACTAAAATTTATGTCTTTAATTACACTCTCCATTGGTGCAGAAAAAGAGAGTGTATATGAAAGTTATTTGGCAGACATTTTATAATGTTTCTACTTTTTTGTTTGTTGTTTTGTTTTTTGAGATGGAATCTCACAATGCAGCCTAAGCTAGCCTTGAACTTACTAGGTAGACCAGGCCGACCTCAAATTCATCCTCCTGTAACTTCAGCCTCAATGACTGGGATTACAGTAGTGTACCTGGTCTGTATTTCCACTAATTATAAGGGATTGTGGGAGTTATGAGAAAGGCTCAAAGGAAGGGAGAGCTTTTACCCTGAAAGATCAGGATACATTGACAATTGGCTGCATTTGTGTGAAACATTTGAAATGAACCCAGAGATGGAATTGCTAAAATTTAATACCCAAATTTCTTTAATACCCAAGTATTTCTTTTCAAAAGCAACTATAGCAATATATAGACAGAGAAATGCTAGAAAATCAAGCCAGATTCAGAAAAGGGCATGGAACCTGGGAAATCATTGCTGATGTGAGTTGGATATTAGCCAAAAGCAGAGAATACCAGAAAGATGTCTATCTATGTTTTATTGACCATGCAAAGACATTTTTATTGTGTGTATTATAACAAATTATGGATAACCTTGCAAAGAATGGGAATGCCAGAGCACTTAATTTTACTTGTGAGGAATCTGTGCAAGGACCAGGAGGCAGTTGTTCACACAGAAAAAGGAAAAAATTCCTAGTTTAAAGTCAAAAAAGGTGTGCTGTATCCTTTCACCATACCTCTTCAATCTCTATGCTGAGCAAATAATCCAAGAAGCTGGACTTTATGAAAAAAAAATGCAGCATCATAACTGGAGAAAGGCTCATTAACAACTTGCATTACGCAGATGACACAACTGTGCTTGCTGAAAGTGAAGAGGGTTTGAAACATTTACTGATAAAGATCAAAGAGCATAACCTTCATTATGAATTGTGCCTCAACATCAACAAAACAAAAATCCTTACAACTAGGTCAGTATGCAATTTCGTGATAAATGGAGAAAAGTTTAAAGTTGTTCAAGATATTGCTTTACTTGGTTCTATAATCAACACCTGTGGAAGCAGCAGTCAAGAAATCAAAATATGCATTGCATTGGGAAAAGCTGTTGCAAAAGACTTCTTTAAAGTGTTAAAATGTAAAGATATCACATTGAAGATGAAGGTGCACCTGACACATGCCATGGTATTTTCAGTTCCATCATATGGTTGTGAAAGCTGGACACTGAATAAGGGAGACAGGAAAATAATTGATGCTTTTGAATTATGGTGCTGGAGAAGAACATTGAATGTACCATGGACTGCCAAAAGAACCAACACATCCATCTTAGAAGAAGTGCAACCAGAGTGCTCCTTGGAAGCAAGGATGGCCAAATAGTGTCTGACATATTTTGGACATGTTTTCTGGAGGGACCTATCCCTGCAGAAGGACATCATGTTTGAGAGAGTGGCAGGTCAAGAAAAAAAAAGGAAACCCCTCAACTAGATGGATTGACACTGTATCTGCAACAATGAGCTTAAACATAAAAATGATGGTGTGCCTGGCAGAGTTGGGGAGTGTTTTGTTCTCTTGTATGTAAAGATGCTACGAGTTGGACCAACTTGATGGCACCAAAGAATAACAACATCAAGTATTTCTTTATATAATATTGTGTTTTTACTTCTGGTTTAAGATGGCAGATTAAAGGCAGCCTCCACATGACGTGGGAAAACAAAGGAGTTAGAATACAAAGGAGTGGAGTCTTTTCCATACAAAGAAGATCTGGATAAGCACAGAAACCACAAAGGATACTGTTGGATGGTCCCAGATAGCTGAACGGAGTTGAACAGTGAGAACAACCAATCTGGACACATTTCCAGCCCAGGCTTCCAGTTGGGGAGGGAAAACGGAGCCCTCATCCACAGAGGTAAGCCACACAGCCCTGGTCATCAGACTGGTGGTCCCACCGGACAAGCCCACAGTCCTTGATGCCCTTGAACTCTTCCAGGGACTTGCTGAGACAGTGCCTGTCCCTGACTGAGGGGTTCAACACTGGAGAAGTGACCCTCTTTCCCATGCTCTGTGTCTTAGAGGGCTTTTATCTGGTACCCTCTTGAGAGGGAACCTATTATGTGAGATTGATCTACCCAGGAGGCCTGAAAATAAAAAAAAATTATCACCTGTGGAGAGCCAGGACATGACCTGCCACTGCCCTAGTGTGCTACACACATGCAGCAGGCAGTTGCAGTGAGTGAGGAGATAGGATGCTGACAGGCTGAGAGATTCAGGGAGCAAGAGGCTTGGGAAAGTTGCTCAGAAGCAAGCCCGCCTACTTGGAAGAGGGGATGATTCCATCTGTGGGGGAACTACCAGAGACTGTCAACTCTATGCAGTGGTCAGATGAAAACACACCATTCTTATCTGACCACCACCTCCCACTAACACTCTCTAACATTAGAGACCACAGAAAGAAGCTCCTCTAGTAATCTCTCTCCCTCTCTCTCTCTCTCTCCTCTCTCTCTCTCTCTTTCTCTCTTTTCCTTTCCTTTCCTTTCCTTTTCTCCTTCCTCTCTCTCTCTCTCTTTCTCTCCTTCTCTCTCTCTCTTTCTTCTTTTCTTCTTTTCTTTTCTTTTCTTTTTTTCCCTCTTTTTTCCTTCCTACCAGGCTAGGGTAACTGCAGTGGTGCCACAGTGTGCTATGTCTAGCCTTTTTAAAATTTTTGCGTGAAGACAAGACCACATTGAATTGCACAGGTTGCCTCTGGCCTGGGGTTCAAGATCCTCTTGTTTTTGCTCCCAGAGACACTAAGTTTCAGGGGAACAAGTTGATGTTCACCTCTTTTTTTTTTTTTTTTTGCTTGTTTCATATTTACCATATTTTCACTGTTAATTTTCGTTTCTTCACTTCCCTTTTTCCTAATGTAATTTTTATCTTTTTTCTTTCTTAGTTTTTTTCTATCTTTTTGGAACTGCTTGCTTTTTTCTGTATCTCTTTTTCTACTTACTATACTTTAAATCTTTTAGTATCACTACTTTTTATTGCTCTGCTTATGTTTACATAGTTCTGTTTACATATCTTTTTCTTTATTGTGCAAGCATTTCTTTTTATCTTTAACTCCTTTTCTTCCCTCTCCCTTATGTTCATTTCCTTTCTAGACCATCTATTTTCTTTCTTTACCATTGAGGCATCCTCCTGTCCTTCTTTTCCTTGCCCGCCTTGTTACTTCAGGCAAATACTATTAATATCTTCACCCTAAGTACTTTGTAAACTTATAGATTACTCAATATTATTATTGCCATTCTCTGTTCTGTGGGCATTGGTGGTGCAGCAGTTGGCATTAAGTGATTTTAAGTGTGCTTTTATGTCTCTTTGGCCAGGTATTGTACCTGTTATAGTATTTGGTCTTCCTCACTGAGATTGGCATAGAGAGTATGATCTTAAGAGAAAACTGCTCACTAAGAAGACCCCCAAATAAAACAGGAACTGATATCCACTGCTGTTGTTGTTGTTGTGGGATGCTGTCAAGTTGGTATTCAACTAATAGCAACCCTATGTACAACAGATGAAACACTATTGTTGTGCTTCTCTGCTATTCATAGGGTTTTCAATGGTGGATTGCTTTTTGGGAGTGGGTTGCCAGGTCCTTCTCCCAAGCCTACAGCACCTGGTATTCTCAGGTGGTCTCCCATCCAACTACTAACCAGGCCTGACCATGGTTAGCTTCCGAGATCTGAGGGGATTGGACGCCACAGTGGTATGTTGCAGCCTATCCACCCCTATAGATGCACAAATCAAAAATCAGAAACATGAGAAACATGAAAAAGTGAGGCAACACATCTCCCAGAGACCATGATTCATTCCTCAACCACTGAATCCAAAGATACTGAAGCAATGGAAATGTCAGACAAGGAATTTAAAAGTTTACTTGTAAAAAAAAAAGATCAGTGACTTCAAAAAGGATGCAAACAAATGAATGAAGTAAGGAAATCAATATAGGAGCTAGAATATTTTCTTCATGTTGAGTCAGGGCATATTGATGTAAATGGTATTGAGTGTTACGGGACTTTTAAAAAATTTACCGTTTAACTGGTGTTTACAAGCATGACTTGGTATCCCCAGGAATAGGAGGTGTATTTAGTCCCAAAAACATTTTATCACGTTATTACATAAAAGTTTGTCTTTTTTTTTTCCTGAGAATAATTAGAATTTATAAGTGCTTTTCCAAAAACTTCAGGTTTGGTTAATGTTGATTCCAAATTGCAATCCTGACACTACCCACCCTGCCCCCTGTTTCTCCTCTCCTTGTTTCTCTTGACCATGGAGGAATATTTTGTGATGATTTTAATGTACCATTTCCTTATTTGGCAATACCAGCAATGTCATTGTCATGATAAAAGTAAAATTACATGTCTGTTTTAGAATTTCTCTTACTTTTGACAACTCAGACTTATATTGTGGGGCTCTAAGGTACATATCAGTTATACATATCACATTAATAATGGCCTCTCTTTCTGATTTTAGGCACATGACAAATTCTGTACCTTTAATACTGTTTAATCATCTGGTAAAATAAACAAGTGAGAGAAAAATATGGCTTTTTGCTTCTTAATTACTCTAATTTGGGCCCCAGCTGGGCCCCATCTCAGACAATCTTGACTCCATCAGATAAAGGGGAGTTGTTTAAAACTACTCTGCATTTGTGATAAGCAATGGACCAACTTTTAAAAGGCTTATCTCACACATTGATATTTGATGAAAGCAAAATATTAAGACTGAATCAGAATGAAAAATGTTTTGAGACTTCCCCTGTTCAAATGATCTCAATTCATTAGCATAATGAATCTGAAGAAAGTATTTATTTAAAATCTTTACTTAGTTATGAAAACTCTTAAAAACATTTTCAGGTATCTTTTATATTAGAAATTTACTGAGTGCCTGAAATGAGAAATTCTTAAAATACATAGGAGATTGGGTGAAAGAGTTCATTCCAGTGAAATGGTGAAAGAGAGGGTGGTTAAGACAGTGATAATGGGAACAAGATAGAGTATGGGGCATAAGTAAAAATATGCAACAATGGACTATGTACCTAGGATCCTTCTTATCTCTCTTCCCTTATTGTTACACCTAAGTATTTTGCCAAAATATGCAGTTCAGAGAGGAGATGGAAGTTACAAGGGCTCATTTAAGACACACTGACACAGAAATACATACACAAACCCTCACAAACAGAAAGCAATGCCTGCCCATTACAGAAAACGTAGAAAATTCAGAAAGGTAGGTAAAAGAGAAATAGCCACAGAAAGACATTACAATACCTCCCCCTGAGGAAATCCAGTTAATAACTTTTGTCTTTGGGTATGTTAAGTGTTTCATTTATTTCATCAAAATTTTATTTCTTTATTTATTCATTTATAAATAAAAAATATATATACAGTTCTTGGGGTTGAACTCAGGGCCTCACTCATGCTAAGCAACTACTCTACCACTGAGCTGTACTCTTAGCCCCTATTATTATTATTATTATTATTATTATTATTATTATTATTAGAGTCAGGGCAAGTTGCCCAGGCTGCCTCTGGTCTCAAACTTGAGATCTTCCTGCCTCAGCCTCCCTCACTGAGATTATAGGTGTGTACCATGGCACCTGGCTTATTATTTTTAAACTTTAAAAATTACCACCTTAAATCTCTGTGAAAAAATTAGTATTTTACTGAATATATATTCAGAAAAGTACATAAATCATTAAGTGTATAGCTGGATGACTTTCCATAAATTGAATGCCCAATCAACATTATCTCAAATATTTTGCAAACATTTACCTTTCTTTTCTTTTGGCTTTTTGAAGAAGGATC
Organism: Pedetes capensis; assembly: GCA_007922755.1. Classification (NCBI taxonomy): domain Eukaryota; kingdom Metazoa; phylum Chordata; class Mammalia; order Rodentia; family Pedetidae; genus Pedetes; species Pedetes capensis. The sequence goes on from VMDO01005232.1 coordinate 110,795, forward strand.
TCACTATGTAGCCTAGACTGGCTTAGAGCTCCCATCTTCCTGCCTCAGCCTCCCCCATGCTGGGATTCCAGGTGTGGGCCACTGTGCCTGGCTCCATTTAATTATTTAAAGAATCAGATGCCATCTGCTACCGTGCTTTCTTCAATGTTGTTGTTGTTAGGTGCTGTCAAGTTGGTGTCCCACTCATAGCAGCCATACATACAGCAGGCGAAATGGTATTGTTAGTGCTTCTCTGCTATTCATAGGGTTTTCAATGGTGGATTGTTTTTTGGGAGTGGGTTGCCAGATCCGTCTCCCAAGCCTATACCACCTGGTATTTCCAGGCAATCTCCTATCCAAGTACTAACCAGGTCCGACCCTGCTTAGCTTCCAAAATCTGACGGGATCAGTCACCATAGGGGTATGGATGAAGGCAATGTTGCCCAGGCTGTTCTTGAACTCCTGATCCTCCTGCCTCATCATCCACATCTGGTTGATTACCAGTGTGCACCTCCATGACTAAAAAGTCTCTCCTTAGAGATGCAATAAATATGATTTCTCCCTCCATTGTTACAAAATTAGCCAGACTCATGAATGAGGAATGATAATAAGGAAGGAGTCTCAGTCACAGAATTAACAGGACCAGTGTTGATGCAGCCACCCTGGCAAGAAAGCATTGACATGAAGGATAGGGTGGAGGAAAATAGTCAGATACTTAGGGAAAAGTAGTAGGAGGTGAACACTGGTGGCCTCACAAAGGCAGCAGTAATGGCAGCCCAGGTGAGGATTTGGGCGATAGCCCAGACTTGAAAGAAGTAGCAGCCTGAACTTCTGATGTAGGGATGTGCATAGGGGCCTCGCTAAGGAAGCACACAAGAAAGGGTCAGGTGCATGACCAGAGCCTGGTAAACTGACAGGAATCTCAGCAAGGGCAGGAGAGGACAGATGAAAAGCCTATGAATGGACTGAGATAGTGGAGACAGAGGAGAACTTCCGTAAGACAAGAGGGTGGGGGGCACTTAGGGAAAACAGAGGAGAAACTCAACACCAATATTAAACACTAAAGAACAGGAGGTGATAACAAGGTACTGTAACTTAATCAAATTCTCCTGAATATCAGAGCATCAGTGTAGGCCATGTAAAGCTAATGTATCAAAGAATAGAAATGAGTTAGAATACAGTTTAAAATGCAGAATAGAAATAGGAATACAAAGAGAAATAGGTGATAGGATTGAAATAAAAATATAGAATGGAAAGTCCATACATAAAGAAATGAAGATAGGCATAACAGGCAAATACCTTAATTTCATAAAAGCCATTTATGACAAACCTACAGCCAACATTATATTAAATGGAGAAAATCTGAAACCATTTCCTCTTAGATCTGGAACAAGAAAAGGATGTCCTCTCTCTCCTATTCTATTTAACATAGTAATTGAAGTCCTGGCCAGGGCAATCAGAAAAGAGAAAGAAATCAAAGGGATACAGATTGGCAAGGAAGAGGTCAAATTATCATTATTTTCAGATGATATGATTTTATACTTGAAAGACCCCAAAACCTCAACCAGAAAACTTCTGGATCTAATTAACTTCTTCAGCAAAGTTGCAGGCTACAAAATTAACACAAAAAAAATCAATAGCTTTTCTTTACACCAATTCCAAACAAGAAGAGAAGGAAATTTCAGGAAAAATACCATTCATGATAGCCCACCAAAAAATTAAATACCTTGGAATCAACCTAAGCAAAGACCCTTCAGATCTCTACAAGGAAAATTTCAAAACATTAAAGAAAGAAATAGCAAAGGACACTAAAAAATGGAAAGACCTCCCCTGCTCCTGGATAGGGAGAATCAATATTGTAAAAATGGCTATTCTACCAAAAGCAATCTATAGATTTAATGAAATACCCATTAAAATTCCACTGAATGACTTTACAGAAATAGAAAAAATGATCCAAAAATTCATATGGAACCACAAAAGACCACGTATAGCCAAAACACTTTTAAGCTGCAAGTCTAAAGCAGGTGGAATTACAATCCCTGACTTCAAACTATACTACAGGGCAGTGATTGCAAAAACAGCTTGGTACTGGCACAAAAATCGGCCCGAGGACATCTGGAACAGAATAGAAGACCCAGATATACCGCAACGCTCCTATAGCCACCTGATTTTCGATAAAGGAGCAAAGGAAGTAAACTGGAAAAAGGACAGCATTTTCAACAAATGGTGCTGGGAAACATGGTCATCCACATGCAGAAAAATGAAAGTGGATCCACATCTCTCAATATACACAAGTGTTAACTCAAAATGGATAAAAGATCCCAACATAAAACCAGAAACTTTAAAACTTATAGAAGGCAAGAGAGGCAATACACTCCATCATATAGGCATAGGAAAGTAAATCCTTAATAAGACTCTAATTGCTCAAGAAATTGCAACAAGAATAGATAAATGGGATTACATGAAATTAAAAAGCTTCTGCACAGCAAAAGAAACAATTAACAGAGTCAAGGAAACCCCCAAGGAATGGGAAAAATCTTTGAATTTTATACATCAGATAAAGATCTAATTACTAGAATTTATAAAGAACTCAAGAATAAAACTCCCCCAAAACCAAATAACCCAATACACAAATGGGCAAAGGAACTGAGTAGACAGTTCTCAAATGAAGAGGTCCATAGAGCCATGAAACACATGAAAAAATGCTCAGTATCCCTAGCCATTAGGGAAATGCAAATTAAAACAACTCTGAGATTTCACCTTACAGCAGTAAGAATGGTCAAGATCAATAAACCAAATAACAACAAATGCTGGCGAAGTTGCGGCAAAAAAGGAACACTCTTAAATTGTTGGTGGAGCTGTAAATTGGTCCAACCACTGTGGAAATCAATATGGAGATATCTTAAAAAACTGAAAGTAGATCTATCATATGACCCAGCTATAACACTACTGGGAATTTAGCCAAAGGAAGATGTGTCATCATACCACCGAGACACCTGCATCTCCATGTTCAATGCTGCACTTTTCACAATAGCAAGGATATGGAATCAACCAAAGTGCCCTTCAACAGAAGAATGGATAAAAAAAACTATGGTATATATACACAATGGAATAGTACTCAGCAATCAAGAAAAATGAAATAAGGTCTTTCTCAGCAAAATGGATGGAATTAGAGAAAATTATTTTAAGTGAATGAACACAAGCTCAGAAAGAGAAACACCACATGTTCTCACTCATATGTGGGAGCTGAATCAAAATTATAAGAAGGAAAAATCCTATTCAAAGGTGGGATCAAAATAAAATTTAAAAAAAAGCTAAGAATGGTGTCAATATAAGTGGTCTAGAAAATGCATGCAATTGTTCTGACAAGATAAAAACAAAGTTCACTACAGGAAAATTTTCTATCTTAAACAGACTGGAACCCAAGGACATATAGAAAAATATTACCTAGTAAATGATAGAGAAGACTTAGATGGGGAGGGTGGGG
>VMDO01005233.1:0-80654 GCA_007922755.1 Pedetes capensis
ATATATATATATGTATATTTGAGCCCATTGATGCTGCCATTGTTTCTTCTCATTTTGAGTCATGCCATATCAGCAGATGGAGGTCCCAGGGGCTTTACTCTATTCCCATCATTAAGGTCAACTCTGCTTTAAGGAAGCGACTCTTCCCAGGTCCTGTCTTGAATCCCTTCCAGCCTGGGGTGTGGGGGCAGGGCTCATTTTCTGGCACTATATTTGACAGTGCTTCTCTGCTATTCACAGAGTTTTTACTAGCTGATTGTTTCAGGAGTGGGCTGCCAGGTCCTTCTCCATAGTCAGTCTTAGTCTGGAAGCTTAGCTGAAACCTGTCCATCATGGGTGGCCCTGCTGGTATCTGAGATCCTGGTGGCATAGTTTTCAGTAGCACAGTAGCATGCAAGCCCCCACAGCATGATAAGTTGACAGACAAGTTGACAGACAAGTAGGGGAGAGAGGTTTAGCGTAATTACTAGGCTGTAGAGATTCTCTGCAGGAAAGGTTTTGATGGTTTGACTTTGGGCAATTCCAGAGAGGCCAGAAAACAAAAAAACAAACAAACAAAAAAAAGAGATGAATTCGGTAGAAATAAAAGGAGAGAGATTCAAAGGTCTCTAGCTGTGACAAGTGTAGAGGGAATGGAGGGGGTATGAGGTTGGGGAGAAGGAAGGGGGTCAGGGGAAGTCCAGGAAGATGAGATTTCTGTCCCAAGCACTATGACCCTTCTAGGCAGCACATGGGGGCAGAGAGGCCCAGTAGGATGGGGGGCTGTGGAAGAGAGTAGATAACAAGTTCCACTTGGGCCCCACTGAGGAAAGGAACTCTTGGAACCTGTAGGGGGATGCGCCCTGCAGGGAGTTGGAAACATGGTCTGGGATCGGGGAGGGACCACAGCTGAAAAGGTGGACCTGCAAACCCGATGGGGATGGAAGCCAGGTGTAGGGGACTCAGGTAGGGTGAGGCCTAAGTGTTTGTCCTCACCCCTAATCATAGTCTCTTTGTTCTATACCCCGTCACTGCATTGATTGTTGTAAAGCACAACACAGACTAAATACTCCACCATTGTATACAGCCTGACTGGTTTCTAATATATAATGGAAACCTTCTTTCAAGGTCCTTCATGACCTGGCCTCGCTCTGCTCTTCTAGAGGTCTTTTCCTCTCTATGCAAACACCCATGTACACCTCCCAAATTACACTATGTCTTTTCTTGAACATACTTTACTTTTCAAGCTCATTCTTTTTGTCTGTTCTGATTGCTTCTTACACTTCTTCCTGTTGAAAGGCTATCTGTTCTTCAAAGAGTCCGATGGAATCTTTCTTGATCACCCCGTAAGTGATCTTTTGGGTTCTTACATCCCTTGGTTTGAATTGTGATTAGATGATCCTTTTCCTCTGAGACACCCCTCCACATTTCATGACAACATAGCTTGTGACCCTCCTCAGCCCCCCAAACATCTAGGGCTAAATGTCACACCATTTACCTCAAGGAAGGGACACAATACAAAAGGCAGGGAACAATGAAGTCAGATCATGGCTTTTGACTTCCAAAGGTCAAGAACGTAGAGTTATAAGAATTGGACTTTCAAGTTTACATTTTATACAATAAATAATAGATTATTTGGAAAAATAGATGAAAAACCAGGCTTCCTTACTCCTAGATTAGATGAAGATTGTCTATATTGAGGGAAAAGAGATTTGGAGGGAATAAGAGAGAGAAAAAGAGAGAGATTTGCAGAGTTCAGGGGTCCATTCCAACAGAAGAGCGATCAGCCTCCAGGGACCCAGCAGGCCCTGCTCTGGTGAGCAATGGTGGTAAAGTAGCCCACTCAGACCACCGAGTCTTCATCCCAGAGTGTCTCCGTCTCACCACTACATTGTTGGTGCCCAAGAGCCACATCAGCCTTCCTTGCTGCTGGAACACCAGCAGGGACCATCCATCAAGGATGAGTCCTGTCAGTACCCAGAGACTGTGTGGCTTCTGTCCAGGTTGCCTACATGGACAACTCCCCTTCCCCCAGCTGGGCACTCTGTTGTGGATTCTACTCATAAATCCCAAGGGAAAGGGTGGAATCCCAGACACCTAGTGGACTGCTGATGATGTGAACTCCTTCCTCATGCTATGTCTATACTTCTGGGACATCGCATGAAAATAGCTCAGAAACTCCCTCTTGCTGACATACACTCTGTCCCACAGTTCTCTGCTAGCTTTAGATGATAATCTTGTATTGTGGGCACCTACTAGGCTGGGTATGTTCTGTGGCTTTTCCATTCTTTCCCATTCTGCTCTCTTCTCCAGAGGCTGGTCAGTTGGGCATCAGGCCTATGGGCTTTCTGTCAGTTCAGCCATTGAGGAGCCCTGGTAGGATATTGGAGGGAAGAGGAGAGCGTGGTCAGGAGTGTGTTCCCCTGGCTGCACCTTGTTGGATTGCTGCTGTCAAGGGGGTCTTCCCTGAACTCCTCTCTCCTTAAGAGTTCCTGCAACTTCTGTCTTCTCTTGTTCCTTCTCAAACTGGGGCAGTGGCAATTTCTCTGTTACCCACAGCCTGAGGATATCACATTTAGCTAGTATTTTCCTACACACTTCACCTATAATCTTCACAGTGAGTACTTTTATTAAATCCTCCTCAAATTATTCTAATTTAGAGGTACCATGTTTTCTACTTGAACTCTATTTCAGATTATATTTTGCAAAGAAGATTACAATAACATTCTCCCACCCCACAGCTCTTCTTACAATGTGACTTTGACAATTGATCCTCAAGAGAAAGTGATATTGTGACTTCTGAACTCACCAAAAACCATGATACCACTTCTGCTTGATTCTCTTAGGACACTTACCTTTGGAGCCCTGGACTGTCATGTAGACAGTCTGATTTCCTTGCAACTGCCATGCTATGGGAATCCAAGCTAGCCCACACAGAGGGTCCACATGGAGAGGTCCGAGACTAACAAACAGAGAGATTCGTGGCCAAAGCCCAGCAGTGCCAGTGCCCCCTATCAGACTGGAACCACAAGAGGGGCTACAGCCAGAATTGCCCAGCTGAGCCATTCCCAAAATCCTGTCCCACAGCTACTAGGAAAGATACTCAAAGAGTCATTGCATTCTCCTGCCGTGACTGGAGTGATTTGTGATGCTGCAACAGAAACTGAGACTGACCCGTGCGCTACAGAAACATCTGGAGGTGTGTGTCTGCAGCCGCAAACCATAGATGACCGTTAGGGCTCTGCATTTCCTGTGATGAGGAGCTTGTGTCTCATGTTCCCCAGACTGGCTATCACACAAGAGTTCATTCATGAGTATTTGTAAATGGCCCAAAGGTTGTGGCTAATTTGAGTTTGGGTCTTCCAGCAAAGTCTGGACATTCTGATCACTTGCAAAATAACAAAATGGAACACCTTGGATCATTGACCACATGAAGGACAGACTGGCATCTACTTCTTCTCCTTCCAAGTGTGCCTCTTTGAACTGGTGACCAACATCAGATGTCTCTCTGACTCAAGACACTCTTTGTAAATAATATTTGCCTAGAGAAGCTGAACATGCACTAAAATGAGATCATAGACTTTGCCAGAGACTCATCAAAAGCCCCATCTGCATGGTGTCCTGTCTGGTTGTTTTCGTGTGTGTGTGTGTGTGTGTGTGTGTGTGTGTGTGTGTGTGTGTGTTGTCAGTTCAAGGCCAAAATAAGACCTGCCCCAAACTAGGAAATGGAGTTAAATGTGGGGAAAGAGGCCGCTGCTTGGGTAACATTCCTGAGATGATGGCTTTGGAAACTGGGTGTGCCAGAAATTTCCTGGAAAGTTTATTTTTGTTGAGTTTTAAGCCTGACTTCAGCCCATTAGAGCTCTTGGATAATGCCAGTTTGTTCAAACATGTAGAGAGCCAGCTGTCCCTAGAAATGAGGTTATCTCTTGCCAACTAAGAGTTCTGTGGTCTGGCTCACTGACATGCTTGACGACTGAACTTTTAAAGCAAATTATAAGTAAAGGTCAGAGAGATGCTGTGGTGCCCAGATGAAGGGCCAATGTGAGTTCATGCAGATCAGTGCCTTTCCCAGGGGTCTCATGAGCATGCAGACTGACTCTGGCCATCTGCAAGGGGACTGAAGTGCTACAGGTCCCACAGACCCAGACCATTGACTTCTAAAGAGCCTGGCTTGCTCATCCTGGGGAGGTCTCTGCCTGACCCACTGTCTGTCTGATGCATCTGCATCGGGCAATCTTTCCCCCAAACCCTCAACTTTTTTTCTTTTTCTCCTTCTTCTTCTCCATCTTCTTCTATCTTCTAGTAAACTGAAAATGCCCTTGAGTTCAGGTAGGGGACAAGAAGCTTTTCCACCTGAATTTTGTTAGCAAATGTGTCAGTATTATTATTTTTTTAAGTATCCCAACATTTGTTAAAGACAACAAGGTAAAGAGACCATTATCCTAAAGGGTCAGCAGGTGTTTTGATCTGCTGTACATAGGGTCGCTATGAGTCGGACTCTACTCGACAGCACCTAACAACAACATCCTAAAGGGTATTATTTTGTCCACTTTTAAATGGATCATCCACATCTTTCTTGAGCACTTACTGATATGTGGTGATGTACCAAACTGTGCCGGATGGCTCTGGGGCTCTGTAGCTGCATATGCCTTGTCCCTACCTCAGGGAGTCCTGTCTCTGGAAAGAGGTGGAAGTGTATCAGTGCCAAATGTCATACAAAAAATGCCAGCACAGGCTGCTCATCTCATTACCATTTTCCTGATCCCCAAACATACCATTGGACAAAGCCTCTGTCCCTAAAGACTTACCTCTTCCTTGAGGTCTCTTGGCATCTCCTTGTCCAGGCATCCTTTCATATTCTGTCTCTGTGTCTTCCTTCTCAAGGGTCTTTCAGCCCTTCCCCCTTAGCCAAATCCCACTCTCCTGCAGGCTAGGATATTTCCCCAGGAAGTCTGCCTGAGTTCCTGGCCACATCTCCGGTCACAGGGGTCTGCACTCAGCCAGGGTGACCAACTGTCCCAGATGTCCCAGGACTCAAGTTTCCAAGAGTATTACATTTCTATTGCTGCATGGCAAGTCACTGCAGAGTTAGCAGCTTAGAATCACTGCCATATTACCTTATAGTGCACAGGTACGGCGTGGCTGGGCTCTCTGCTCAGGGGCTCAGAAGCTGCAAGCCAGCGCTCACCAGGCTGAAGCAAACCCTTTCTGGCATCATTGAGCTTGCCCATGCAATTTATTTATTTATTTACTTATTATTTATTTATTTATTTATTTATTTCCTTCTTTTTTTTTTTTTTTTTTGGTACTGGGGGTTGAACTCAGAGCTTCTCACTTACATGCTTTGCAAGTGCTGTACCACACTGAGCTGCACCCACAGCCCATTTTTTTACTTTTTGAGACAGCGTCTTGCTAAATTAGGCAGACTGCCTCTGGTCTTGAACTTGCGATCCTCCTGCCTCTACCTTCCAAGTCTCTGGGATTACAAGGCATGGGCCAGCATGCCTAGCGACAGTGCAATTTCTTGCTATGCAGAGGTTCTCATTTCCTTGTCAGTCCTCAGCTGGAGACTTCTTTTACCTCCTAGAGGCCACATTGCTTGCCACAAGATTCACTCAATCTTCAAAGCTTCTTGAATCCTGTTTCAAATTGTTCTGACTTCATCTCTAACCTGAAGACCCAGATTTAAAGGGCTCCTCTGGTAAAGTTGGGCCCACCCTATCTTAAAATCAATTTCATGACATCTACAAAATCCCTTCACAGTAACACCTAGGTTTTAGGTTTGATGCAATAACTGGAGCTGTGTCTATAGCAGGGACTTGGTGTTTGGGGATTCACCCTAGAATTCTACCTCTCACACCTGGGATGCAGGATTCTCAATGAAAAAGTTAGGATGGTCCCAGGCTGGCTGAGATGTTTGATCACCCTGTCAGTGAGTTCAGTAAGAATGGGCTTGGTTGTTCATCTTTCTTCCCACCTCTGATCCTGACGCACTATTCTGCACATAACAGGTTTGTTAAGATGTCCTATAGCTAGTGCTATGTATCAGTGCCACACAGTGTTGGGACAAGTAAGACATATCAACAATATGACATAGAAGCTAAATCAGACAAGTCTGGATTAGAATTTTAACATGCCAGCTTTGTGATCTTTGACTCAGTACCTATACTTTCTTTCTTTCTTTTTCTTTTTCTTTTTTTTTTTTTTTTTTTTTTTTTTTTTTTTTTTTTTTTTTTTTTTTTTTTTTTTTTTTTTTTTTACTTTCTGAGACAAGGTCTCACTAAGTTACGCAGACTGCTGGTCTCGAATTTGCAATCCTCCTGCCTCCGCCTCCCAAACCGCTGGGATTACAGGCGTGTGCCACCGTGCCCGGCAGCACCTATACTTTCTGAGGCTCATACATTTATATTTTTTTCTTCTATAAAATGGGTATAGTAACAAAACCCAACTAATAAGGTTGGTATGAGAATTAAATTAAATTGTATACATTGAGCACTGAACTCAAGGTCTAGTATACAGTAAGCACTTAGTGAAGCCAGATATTATTGTTACTACTGCTATTATTATTATAAACTGTCCCAGAGCCAACTGAATGCTACAAATAGGTATTGTCTGTCATGCCATCTCCAGTGAAGATGCAGAGTGAAGGCTGATTGGTCGATCATTCATAATCCTCGAGCACTTTGAAAAAATAGAAGGGTTTTCCTGCCGTGATGTTCAGCCCAACCTAGGTAACTGAGCTCTCCTCTGAAAATTCCTTTGGTAATTTAGGGCAAGAAACACATCTTCCTTCAATTTAGAACTTTTGGGTGGTATAGCAATACAGATGTTAAATATTTTCTGAGTATGACTCTAGAGGGTAGGGGGTGGGTCGGTAATTCCAAATCCTTTGAACATCTTAGGGTCTCTCTGGATGAAAGGTATATGTTGAATGTGGCATTTTATAAAATTAAAAGAAAATAATTTTCTGCTAAAACAGCTGTGGGGTCTCTGCAGACCAGAGGGATGTCTTGAAGCAGTCTACAGACCTCAGAGCACAGAGCTTTTGGGGAAACATCTGGAAACTGCACATCCAGCTTCATACATGGCAAATCAACTATGAAGTTGTTTACTGAGGAATTCCTCGGTTTCAGGGCATTTCATTGCAAAAGAGAAAAGAAAAGACAACCTTCTTCTAGTGCAGACTTCTGCCATGAACAGTGTAGTAATGGGGCTTTATTGTTCCAATTAAAATAATTTCAACTTTAAATGATTCTTTGCAAAACAATGCACAGACCCAAACAAAAGTCATCTGAGCTTCCCCTCTCCTCTTCCTTCCCCTAAAGTACACAGCTTCAGCCTGGCATGGGGATTTGCTACGTTTGTCCTGCATCCAGCCAACCAGGTGGTCACACAATCAGCAAAGCAGGAACAATTACAGACATTACAATTTTCTACTTCGCTGCCATACACAAACACTGAGCAATGGGGCAGAGAAGGCCTGGAACACCGGCAACTGGAAGAGAAAAGAAAGACAAACAGAATTGTCCCAGGATTTAGACTAGGCCAGAGGCAGCTCCAGGGAAAAAAAAGAAAAGAAAAAAAGAAAGAAAGAAAAGAAAAGAAAAGAAAAGAAAAGAAAAGAAAAAGAGCAGAAGCGCTTCCTCTTCCCTCCTCCTCCTCCTCTTCCCTTCAACAGGAATGTTGCAGTGAAGGATCCCCTAATACCTAAGCTTAGTGGAGCTTAGCGAACTGTAACAGGCGTCAACAGAGGCTGCTGTGACCTCCATGATAAATCACTTTAGTGAGTCTCTAGGTAGATGGACTTCCCTCCCTCCCTGCCCCTCTTACCCTTCCTGTAGATATTTATGGAGTTAAAGTTGAGGGGACATTAAAGGGGAAAAAAATCGCTTTTTCAAGTCAGTTTATTTAAGACTATTGTATTTCCCATCGTGAGAGTGATTTTTTGGAAATAGTTCTTAAATCTGAATAGCCCTGCCCTTCTTTTCCATATCATTTAAAAGAAAGCTCCATCCCCAAATGACTTGGATGTAATTTATAGCAATACTCTTAGAGTGACTGTCTCTGGCTGTCTCTGGGCCAGAAATGTCACCAGAGGTCACTGAAGCCTAGTGATGAAGCCCTGTGGAGTCAGAAGCTGGGGTGAGTGCCGGCCCCACTCCCCACTCCGCCCCACCCCCCAACCGGCCCTTGGGAAGTCTGATGTGGCCTGTTGGAGGAACTGCATCAGGGAAACACAGGTGGTCTGTCCACTGCACACTCCCACTGCCCCCAATTTATAGATGTGAACACTGAGTTCCAGAAAGAGGCTGTGACCTATCTAAGATCATCCAGTAAATTAGTGGCAAGGGTCTCCTGACTGTCAATCCTGGACTGCTTCCATGGCCTGTTAATCCCCTGAAAAGGCTCTTTACCATATGAAGGGACAGAAGGGACTGAGAAAGTTCTCTAGCAGCAGGGTGTCCTGCATTCTTAGAAGGCAGTCCCTCTTCAAGGGGCCACTAATGACAATGATGCTTCTGACTCCAGGGCTTAGAAATGGTGCTGGAGAGAGGGGAATGCCAGCACCCTCTGAATTTACAAGGAAGCTGCTTCCTCTGGCAACCACATTCACGTCACAAAATCTTCCTTAGAAGAAATTCTGTTCTTTGCCCTGCTGGCTCCCTCTAGCTCAGCAGCCTCTAGGTCATTTCTCTTGTCTGGGATGTGTTTGTCCAAGACCAGTCATTATAGCTAAATTTAAGGTGCACAATAGCAAACATATAATTACTGGTGGACTCTACCTTTCTGTCTTTCCTCCTTCCTTCTTTCCCCATCTTTCCTTCCTCCCTAACTCCATCCCTCTCTCCCTCTATTCCTGCCTTTCTTCATTTCTGCCTTCCTTCTTGTCTTCCTTCTTTCCTGCCTTTTCTCTCTGTCTCAAAAGAAAATTAGCCATGAATCTTTAGAATAGTTCTATTCACTGGATTTTAATGAGAATCTACAGAGCTAGGCAGTGGAGTTGTGAGGCTAAAGGCCAACACCCCATTGTGCCCTGGAAAGGCCTCCCTGTTGTTGTTGTTGTTGTTAGATGCCTTTTAGCCACTATCTGACTCATAGCAACCCTGTATACAACAGGCAAAACACTGTTGTCAGTGTTTTTCTGCTGTTCATAGGATTTTCAATGGCGGATTGATTTTTGGGAGTGAGTTGCCAGGTCCTTCTCCCAAGCCTACAGCACCTGGTGTTCCCAGGCAGTCTCCCATCCAAGTACTAACCAGGCCTGACCCTGCTTAGCTTCCAAGATCTGACGGGATCAGATGCCACAGGGCTATGGCTGCAGGGTTGTGTCTCCAGTAGAGATGCTTAAGTGCAGCATCAGTGGAGGGAAGCTATATGTCGGGACTAAGGACTTCTTTGCTTACTTAAATGAAATGAAAAAGGTTTTCAATCACCCTTCCTTTTTGTCACTGCAGTAGGCCATGGGGGTGGGAAAGCAGCTTTCAGTTCTAAAGTTCACCTGAAATAGTTCATTCGTATTTCAGAAAGCCAATGACCTCACTCAGTACCGTTAATTCTCTTCTTTGCTTTTCTTTTTTCCTTTTCTTCTTATCCTTTTCTCTCCTTCTTTCCCTTTGGCCTTTTTCTTTCTTTCTTTCCTCCTTTTCCTCCTTGTCTTCCTCCTTGAGATCATTTTCATGGTCATCATCATTTCCTATCCCAGAGCCTGCTCCCCAGCAGGATGAGAAACTGGCCAGTGAAAGAATTCAAGAGTGTCATTACATGATCGGCATAGCTCGGGTTTGGCCCCTGGGTGGAGTTCTGGGCTGGTGTAATCTACAATTTGGACTGTGCATACAGTGGGCTCTTTATTGGAATCCACCACCCTCTATGATATTCATCTGATGTGCGTAAGCAAAGTGAAGACTTTTGCTTATTTTGAGGAGAGACTGAATTGGGTGGTCTCAGTCTTGAGCTAAAATTCTCTTCTCTCTCTCCCACCACACAATCTTAGGGATTGTTCTTTCTTCCTACACTAGATGACCCTCGGCTGAAGCTCCAGAGCCTGGTCATACCTGTCACAGCTGGAATAAAACTCATCAGCTTTGACTCAAACAATTCCTTCTCCCACCTTTTTTTTTTAATTGGAAGCACCACAATTTTTTTTCTTTCTTCTTTTTTTTTTTTTTTTTTTTTTTTTTTTTACTTTTTGAGACAGGGTCTTGCTAAATTATGCAGATTGCCTCTGGTCTTGAACTTGTGATCCTCCTGCTTCTGCCTCCCAAACTGCTGGGATAACAGGCTTGCGCCACCGCGCCTGGCTAACATCACAACTTTGTAACCTGGGGGTTATCCTACATCCAGGGTTGCATTGAGCCGTACTGGACACTAAGACAAAAGGAAAAATTAGTTATATGTCCTCTCATTATTTTTAAAAATTTAATTTTACATATATTATAAATGTTGGCATCAACTTTTATTTTAAAAATATTACATTAAAATATTATTTATCTTGATTACCAATCTTTTTAGTACCTCTTTAAATCTTGCACACTAGGTTTGCCTTTGTCTACACCCATCCTATTCTGTCAATGCACCACTGATATTCTCACCCTGGAACTCTCTGCGGCTCTCTTATTAATGGGGACCATAGCAACAGCCTTCTGACCCCTTTCCTTGCTGCCGTGCACCCTTGTCTTTTCCCCCAGCAATTCCCGAGTGACTTTCTAGAATGTGGCTGCCACACTTGGCTGCCCCTCCTTCCCATCCATTCACCCTTGGGAAGCAGCCTTGGATCTGGGTGGAGGACCTCATCCCCAGTTCTAGAGGTGACCTTGGATGGTCCAAACCTCAGTAATTAGCTCAGGCTGTGTCAGACCTCTCTCTCCCCGCTCTGAGCTGTGCTGTGTATGGCTGACAGGCTGTAGAAATCTGGCTTTTCTGGGAGATGCCATTGAGGAAGATGATTCGTGGAGGAGAGCGGCCAGAGACCATAACAGAAATGCAGCCAAGGGCTGGCCTAACGTGACCTCAGATCTTCCAACTTCTGGACTTTTCCACCAAAAGTGCCAATAAATTGCTGTACAATCGAAGGCTGTTTGTGAGGGTCCTCACAGAAGTAGCTGCACAGTATTCCATGGAGTGCTATGGTTTGACTGTCTCACGTTGGAATCAACGGCCATTGTAGTGGTCTTGGGAGGTGGAGCTTCGAAGAGGTGCTTAGGTCAGCAGAAGGATCGATGCCTTTCTCTTGGGAGTTCTTGCTCTCCTGCAACTGGACTAGTTACCTCGAGAGCACGTTGTCACAAAGCCAGGCTGTCCCTCAAGTTCCAGCTCTTCAACATGTACCCACTTGCCCTTTCTCCTTCTGCCTGGTGTGACACCCTCACCAGACACCAGCACCATGCTCTTGAACCTCCACCTCCAGGGAAATGAGCTAAAGAAGCTCCTTTATAAATTACTCAGGCTCAAGAACTCTGTTACAGTAAAAGAAAACAGCAACACAGACCATCTTTTCACCAGGCCTCTATCTTTAGGCTTTAAGGCTACTTCTATTGTTCTTGTTTATTTGTTATGAATAATGCTGCAATAAACATCTCTGTGTTGCCTTTTTTTTTTTTTTTTTTTTTTTTTTTTTTTTTTTTTTTTTTTTTTTTTGCCTGTCTATAAAATAGTTTATAGAGAAGAACAACTAGAATTGGAATTACTGGGCTGAAGGATATGCATGCTTTTATTCTGAAGAACCGCCAAAGGACACTCTCAGGAGGACATACTGCCATGGATGGAGTTAGAGAGTACTCAGGAGTGAGATATAAAACACACTGAATACCACGTACCAATCGCTGCAGATGTGGCACATCAGTATGAGGGTCGGCAGCTGGTCCTGTGGGGGTCCTCTGCTGGGGCAGGTGCTACCCTTTTCTAGCTGGAGTCAGGGTTCCCCAAGGGAGAAGTTAAGAGGGCCAGGTCAGCAGGGAACATGGAGAGGGTTCAGGTCAGTCACTGCTAACTGGCTGTCCTGGAGGTACCACAGCCCATGGATCTGTTTCCTCCTTCCTGCATCAGCTTTATTGCTTAAAATGCAGCACAACTTAGTGTAGCTTTATAGTAAGTTATGACATCTGATGAGCTTCTCTTTGGTATTCTTTTTCAAAATCCTCATGGTTATATTTTTCTATTTTCTCTCCCAGGTAAAGTTTGTTCCACAGATTTCTACATGGCTTGCTCTGGCCTGTGCTGGGGAAGGTCTGCATCACCCCTTCCGGAGGCGTATCTTTGACCAGGTCCTCCTAGGCATCCTTTGGGTTATTTTTCAGATTTAACTAGTTAAAATCAGGAATAGTGACAATATGGAATAAAAGTCAAAGAGAAGGCAGTACAAGGAATAAAGCACGGGAGGAAAGAGAAACCTGTGGGCCTTCTGTATCTCATCTCGTACATGAGAGCCTTCAATCCAGGCAGGTGCAGTGATGGGGAAAGGCCACAAAGAGAGTGGGTGGCTTCAGGTCTGCTGAGAAGCAGCCTAGAGCTGTGGTCTGGTGGCCTCTGTGTGGCCATACTTTGGTGGATGGGCAGAGCTGCTTGAGGTGATTATTTCATATTCTCTGCCTGCTCCCCAAACCAGTAAAGGGAGAGAAGATGGTGTCAGAGGGGGTCTGAGCTCTTGCGGTCAGTGTCCCAGTGCATCTGGAGATACTATTCTGAAGAAGAATGTCCCCCTTGTCCTACTCCATCTTCTTCATACCACATAGCATCACTCGAAACATTATTATTTCTATTCACTGCCTGTCATGCTCACCCCATCCCCTGGAACAGCAGTTCTGATAGGGCAGGGGCTTCATTGTGACTGCATCCTCACATGCCTGGAGCAATGCCTGGCACATTGTAGCTGCTCAATATAACACGTTTGTGGAGTGAACTAAGGATATGCTTGTAGATTTGCAGGTTGTTTCTCCAAGGAGATGTGGAAGTCGACATTAGTGAATGAATGCCACTGCCCTGCTAGAGATGTAAATCAAACCAGATATCAGGTGGGGATACAGTCTCAGGAATCTTAGCACCAGAACACAAAGACCCCAACCAAATGGGCCTGGAGAATTTAAACAATTCTTCCTATCATTCACTGGATTTCTTTCCCACCGTTTCAAATGTTGAAGAGAAATAAAAGTAGCAAGATTGTTTATATTTGATGATTTTAAAAATATAGCTGAGTGGACAAAAACAGTGGGGCTCACCCAGAAGAATGTTGTTGTAAGTTGCAGTTGGTTGTCAACCTAAGTTCAGCAGGTAGTTAGAAAGGAAAGAGGAAAGATGTCCGGGGGCAAACCACAAGTGTGGGTGAATTGGGAGTTTGGCCAAGTGCAGAGGCTATTTGACACCCTTGGCTTGCACCACCTTCTCAGGACAAGGAAAAAGTAACTACAAATATCTCATCATGTCACTGATCCTTGGTCTTCTCATCTGTAGAGAGGAGGTGACAAAGAGCCACTTTTCAGTGGCTAAAGAGGACAGTGTGACCATGCCCTGTGGTTGTGTCCTGGGGAGCAAATACAGGATCGTTTCTATAATAAAAGGATTTGAATTCTGCATGGTGAAGGCACCTCTCTAAATGGAAGAATAATTTACTGAGGTATCACTGTGGGGTTTGTTCCTTTTTTTTTTTTAGGGAGATAAAGTTTTGTTTGTATCACATAATTGAAATCTCATTTTAGAGTGAATATCATGTCCACAACACACAAAATTCCAGAGAGGGGTTTGTGCTGGTTGTGTTGTTCCTTCTCTTATCCTAGGAGGAAGGTTAGGCCTTTGGGTTTCCTTGTCCCAGGACTCTGCCTTCCGACTGAAAGCAAAGTTCCTCAAGATCATCCTCTGCCTTTTTGGCCTTGCTTGGGAGAAGGTCCTGCCGACCTGAGGAAGGAGCCTCATGGTGGGGGCTGGGAGGATAGGAGTGGGAGAATAGGGCAGGGGGCTGACTCTCCTAGAATTAGGAGAGAATGGTGGGGTCCAGCGCCCCCACCAACACAGAGCCCCAGGGAGGAGGCAGAGCTTTGGTCAGGAGGCACTGCCGGCCCAGGGAGCTGCAGCTTAGCAGAGGCCACAGCCCAGGAGCAGAAAAGCTTCCGGTGTGCAGAGACCTCAGCTGTGAGCCCTGAAAATCAACCACTGGTCTCCTAGCTGCTGCCCCATACTCTGGTCCCATCTGTGGCCTCCGGGTGGATGGGCTGCCTCCAGGATGAGCCCATTCACCAGTGACTGAGTGCTGAGTTTCTCCAGCAACCCAGGGACGGGGGGGGGGGTACCTCCTATTCAGAATTAACAGCTTTTTGGGGCTGATGTAATTCAGTGGTAGAGCATTTGCCTAGCATAAGCCAGGCTCTGGGTTTGATCCCAGCAATGTATGTATCTTTCTCTCTCTCTCTCTCTCTCTCTCTCTCACACACACACACACAGTAACAATGACAAAACCCTCTTAGAATTAATTGGTTCTTAGAAAAATCATGTGGCATTTCTTCCATGTCAAGTTTGTAGAATACAGCCTAGACAGCTCTATACAGAAGACACTATTGAACAAATTCCCCTGAGCCAAAGCCTTAGGTAAATCAAAGCACAACCTTTGGAAGAGACAAAACTCTAAAAGAACCAGCAGAAATCAGGAATTACTACCTTGTTTTTGCCCCTGACTCCAACAAGCTCCATGACCTTACGTGAGTCACTTCGTGCCTCTCATTATTTATTAGTTAAATGAAGGGGCTGGGACCAAATTCCTGGTCCATGTTACCAGAAATTCAGAGTGGATTTGGGAACATGAAATAATCATGAAACCATATTCTGGACTAAGGATGTTGTTTTAGGCACTGTTCCAGTACTGTTAATTTCTACTTCAAAACAATTGGCTTTTTGAAGAAGCAACTGCAGAAGATAGCCTGAATAAATGTGACATTATGACTTACCTGCCTCAACAACATGTGTTGATGCACTTGTGGTCTTTCTGTTGGACTTTGGTCTTCATGGGAATATGTTCTTCTTGGAATTTTATTTTAAAAAGAGAAGTACCTTGGAAAAGAACCAATCCTTCTACAACAGGCTCATCTTTCACCGGGGCTGGAAAAGTGTAAACATGCCTGCGTGAGGCTCCATGTTTATGTTTTCTCAATGACTTCCAGATCAAATTTGCTGTGTTTACAAGTTGGAGACACGTTTTCTAACCGCCAGCATTGCAAACTCAAATGGGAGGCCCTACTCCCCAGCTGGGCGCTTTCTGCTTCTAGTTACTCTGGTCTGTGACAACAGCCCCACGATGCCCAGGCAGGAAGAGTGCCCAGCTCGGCAGCCTCCTGCAGACCCTGGCTCTTCATAACTAAATGGATTCAACATGCCAGTTATTTTTATTATTATTTTAAACTTTAAGCCCCAGGCCCAGAGGTGGAACGCAGGCTGACTGCAGAGGGGACCTCCTCTACCATGCCAGGCCACTGCTTTTATTTTCCCTATTCTGCCTCCTGTTTGAGTCTCACTTTGAAGTTTCTCTCAAATCCCTTGAATCATGATTAGAAGCCTTGGGTCCCGTGAAGCTTCCAGGTCATCTGTTAAGATACGAGTTAGTGTTCCACACACTTTAGATGTGAAGCCCTTGAATCTTTTCCCCTTGTAAAAAACAATAGCCCACCGAAACAACCATGTCACTTAAACCCCCTTATGATCATTGTTTAACACCTAGGAGAGATGGCACTTACACCGTGGAGCTGTCCCAAACGTCCTTTAAGGGTTTTCATCATCAGGCAGTGGAGTGCCTGGGCTCACCCTTCACTATCTACTGTCTTCGAGGGAGGCTGCAGCCCTCTGAATAAAGAGTGCACCTGGCTAAGAAGCCTGAGCCCAGGGCTGCCTACTTGTATGACTGTGGTCCAGTCTCTGACTCTCTGATGCCCAACTTTCTTCTCTGTCCTCTTGCCTCACAGGGAAAGGCTGCAGTTCCACAGGACATGGCAGTTGTGAAAGGACTTGGTACCTAGTAAAGGGAAGGGGAAGTAAAAAGTACCACAGTCATCAGGCTGAAGGTTTTAGGAAGGTGGGTAATGGGAACCAGTGATGTGATCTGTTGCTATGTAACTTAGGATATTTATAAAGCCAATTTTTATTTTATTTTTTCATCATTAACATCTCTGAAACTTAGACAATGTCTCTATAGCACTCTCTCCTCATCTTTTCTTGGACTCTGCCAGTACTGTGGCCAAAACTTCGTCTCTGGGGCTCCAGGTGTCCCCCTGACAACCAGAAGGTGGGACATGGCGGTGCCTCAGGGCCCTCCAGCTCCCATGTACTGCAATTCTGCTCCACAGTTCTCAGGTCAATATTTAGGAAGATGTGATAAGATCTGAGGGGGAAAAAAGAATCTTCATTATAATGAACCTGAAGGGCTTTAGGGAAATAAATAAGCAAATGAAAACTGTATTACTAGGAAACTTAGATCTAAATGAATTTTAGTGACCATTCTTATTAGAGGTTTTGATCTTACTCTAATTATGTATTCTTGGGCCACCCTCTCATGTACAAACAGACCACACACACATATACACATGTGCACATACCACACAGACTTCCTGCCTTCCTTCCTTATTTTCTTCCTTCTTTCCCTCCCTCCCTCTTTCTTTCTTTTTTTCTTTACTTTCTTTTTGTCTTTCTTTCTTTGTTTGTCTTTCTCTGGTTTGGTTGCAAATGTCTTACTGTGAGCTATTAAAAATCATTTTTGAAATAGGCTAAAAATAGTTTACTTTTAAAAGAAAAAACTGATTCATGCAGGAAGCAGATTCTTCTCCTTTGCATTTTCACTACTGTAATCGTGCTCCTGAAACTCATAGTACAGGGAGCTCTTCTGGCTGTTGATCAAATGAAGCCTTGACCTTGATGTGGAGGAGTTTTCATAGTCCTGCTCGGATGTTTTGATGTGTGACAGCAGGACAGTCACTTCCCCTCTCTGAATCACAGCCACCTCATTGGAAAATGAAGGAGTTGAATCCAATGGTCTCTAAAATGCCTTCCAGACTAAATGCTCTTGATATAGGTATCATTCACTTTAATAAAAACCAAACACCTGAAACAACTAATAAATAAAACCCACATTCTCCCAACACCTTTTCACTTACAAAGAGCAGGCTGACAAAGGTAAACCTGCTTAAATTATAAAAATAATTTTTTAAAATATCTACTTCATTTTAGAAATAATTTATGTATAGCTTTTCAAATTCACACATGCCAGTAATTGATAGAATTTCATCTAGTTAGACATTTCAGGGATGGTTCTTTATCCTTAACAGCTGACCCTGCCACATCCATCAGACAAATTCCCAAGAAACATCCCCATAATGTTCAGCTGAAATCTCTAATGGATATGATCAAATCAGGCTTAATGTTCACTCTGGTGAGTAGTCACTTCGAAAGCTATGTGTTGCTTTCTGATTATCGTTTTATTTCTACCATTAGCCACATTTGGAATATAAATCACTACTAATATCTTTCAGAATAAAGCTTAACCCCTCACCTCAGAGCTGCTCATCATCATGAGTGATGCGGTGGGGTGTTATGGGTAGACGTGGGAACATAGTGTCAAAGGATCGTGTGTCACGTGACCTTGGGTGAGTCACTTCTTCTCTCTGGGCCTCTGTTTCTTCATATGTAGATGGTCCAGGTTAATTGAAAAGGCCCTTTGGCCCTACCTTGGATGGAACATTTGTGTCCTCTCAAAATCATGTGTTGAAACCTAATTCTCAGTGGGATGGTATTTGCAGGGGAGGCCTTTGTGAGATAAGTTGGTGTCTTAAATTGTTCCTGCTGCTATAACATAACACCTGAGACTGGGAAATTTATAAGAAATAGACTTTTATCCCCTCATTGCCCTGTTGTTAGGTGCTGTCAAGTCAGTGTCCAACTCATAACAACTCATGCACAACAGGGGAATCACTGTTGTTATGATTCTCTGCTATTCATAGGGTTTTCAATGGCTGATTGTTTTTTTGGGAGTGGGTTACCAGGCCCTTCTCCCAAGCCTACAGCACCTGGTATTCCCAGGTGGTCTCCCATCCAAGTACTAACCAGATCTAGCTCTGCTTAGCTTCTGAGATCTGACAGGATCAGACACCACAGTGGTACAGCTGCAGGCTCTCATGGTCCTGGAGGCTGGCAAATCCAAGATCGAGGCCCTGGCAGTTTCAGTGTCTGGTGAGGGCTGCTTTCTACTTCCAACATGATATCATGTTGCTGTGTTCTCACGTGGCAGCAATTGGAAGGGTGAAAAGGCCTGGCTAGTTCCCTCCAGCCATTCTCTCTCCAGCTAGTTCTCTCCCACCCATTCACGGGCGTAGAACTCTTGTAATCTAATCACTTCCTTAAGGCCCTGCTTAATACTATTGCATTGGGAATTAACTTTCAACTTGAATTTTGGAGGCGATTCAAACCACAGCAGTTGGTCATATGGCAGAGACCTCTACCATAGGATTTAGTACCCTCATAAGGACTGAGGAGTGCAGAGTTCTCTCCTTCCACCTTGTGAGGACACTGAGAGAAGAAACCAGATGCACCAGAACGTGAACCCTCACCAGACACTGCAGGCACTGATCTTGGACTTTCTGGCCTCTGGAACAGTGAGAAATACACTTCTCCTCTTCATAAGCCATCAGGGTATGCTTTTTGTTACGGCAGCCTGAACAGACTAAGGTGGGACATGATGCTGCCCATGATCTCAGCAGTCAGTGGGCAGCTGGCTATGAGGAAATTATCCCACATAGCATTTCTGGTGACTACTCCTCCTCCAGTTTATGCAGCTGCACATTAAACCCACCTATAGAATCTTTTAGCTTCAGAAGGGAGACGATGGCTCTTTACATAGAAAGAAATCTGAAACGATAGAAGTGAAGAGTCAACAAAGGACTTAATGAGCATGAACTGAGCCCCTCATGGCGTGAGTTTCCACAGCCCCCTCCCTCCTCCTGTCTCACAACAGACCCAGCTCATATGCCTCCTAGCGGAGTTACACTGAGACCTAATTTTCCTATGCTGTCATGTAAGGGGATGCACCTGTCTCTGAGTGGGTGGGGCTCAGAGTCCTAGGAAACAGGTGGAAAGGCTCAACCTCTCTTCATTGTATTATATTAATTGATGAACTAATTAGTTAATTTTTGAAACAAGGTCTCACTATGTTGCCTAGGTTGGTCTCAAACTCTGAGCTCAAATGATCCTCCTGCTTCAGCCTGCCAAGTAGCTGGGACTACAGGTGTGCACCATCATCCCTTGCTTTCAAGCTTGCAGTAGTAGACTAGGGAAGAGCTGAGAACAGTGGCACAGGCCAATAATCCCAGCAACTTGGAAGGTGGAGGCAGGAGAATCACAAGCTCGAGGCTAGAGGCAGCCTGCATAATTTAGCAAGACCCTACCTCAAGATAAAAGAGTAAAAAGTGTGCTGGGGGTGCAGCTCTGTGGTAGAGCACTTACAAAGCATGTGTGAGGCCCTGGGTTCAACCTCCTAGTACTGCAAAAAATATAAATAAATAAATAAATAAATAAGGTTTAAGGAGGGGCTTTCCAAATTTTTGAAACCCAGAAGTCTTATTTTAAAATGAATTCTAATATATAAACTTCATATGGAATCCAGAATTTAAAACAAGTAAAAGCAAGATTTAGCTAGCATACCTTCATTTTGCACATTTGAATTCATAACATTTATTATAAATTCAGCAAGAGATTATTTTGACTAACAAAACTCTAAAGCTCTAGAATATGGGTGACAGTTGCTGGCTTCTCAGCCCCTGCATCTGACAGATTTGTGCACCACATTTTGATGCATCCTTTCTAGCGGCAAATGGGAAGTGTTTCCTGAGGGTGGCATTGCAGTCAGAGGACACCCTACAAGTACCCAGAGTGTGCGAACTTTTTGTTCTAAGGTCAGCTCTAAAATGAGTTACAGGCTTCTACATTATTGGTTTCTGATGTGTTAATAATACACTATAATTCAATTGAGTGTGCATATTATTTCTTGGTTTAGTTTAAAAGGAATATTTCTAACTCTAATAAAAATACAGGTTTAAGCACTGGGGGTGTAGCTCAGTGGTAGACAGCTTGCCTAGCATGTGCAAGGCTCTAGGTTTGATCACCAGCATGCAAAAATGAAAAAAAAATCGTCATAAAATAATGGTTTAACTGCACTACGAGTCACTTGTAAAGAGTGTCTTTGGGCTGTGAACAAGGAGAGTTTGTGCTGCCCTGAGGCAGGCCTACTGGGGACGTAGGTAATCTAGGTCCACTGCCACGCCAAGGCAAGAAGAGCCCGGGGTGAACCTGACATTGGCATGTGGCTCTCAAGCCTCCCTTTTGTGGTTTCCTATTCCCTTGGTGACATTATTTGTCTCCTTTCAGCAGACTCTAGGCCACACCTGGAGAGACTCTCAGAGCCAGCGCGTCAGAGGAAGTATAGCCCTTCTCTGAGACCACCGTGCAGGTGGGAGTGGTGGGCTTCAGAAGACTCCGAGGAAAGGGGGTCCCCCCAGCTGCCCTCCTCAAACTTCTAATCCTCCACCCCTAGCAAGTCTCTTCCAGGGCCAACACTGGGCTTTACTGATACTAAGAAAACCAGTGTTTCCTTAATAGACCAGTGTGCTATGCTATATATCAGGCACTGTGGGGACACAGGGCTGTGTAAGCTGAGACCAGCCCCAGCCACCCAACAGTCAATAGAGTTGAGAGCTTCTGGGCCCTTTCACCAGGGTGGGATTTATGAGGCCCTAGGTTTGATCACCAGCACCGCAAAATGGCAAAAGGACTTTGCAGCCCACTCCCAAAACAATCCCCCAAACAATCAGCCATTGAAAACTATGAATAGCAGAGAGACACTGACAGTGCCAGGCATGGAACAGTGTTGGGGTGTGTTTTTTTTCTGTTGTACATAAGGTCACTAGGAGTTGGACCTGACTCAATGGCACCTAACAACCACAGCCAGGTCCTTTCACCTGAGAGAGAAGCTAGGTTCATAGTAATCTAATATTATGTTCCACATTGACCTGTCTCAAAGAGCTTAGGGCAATAATTCATGTTTCAGTCCCAGTAAGAACTGTTTAAACGTTCCCATTTTCCAGCTCCACCCCTACTCCGAAGTGTGAGAAGCACACTTGTGAATGTCACTAATGATTGATGGCCCTGCTCTCTCTTTGTACTCCTTGGGCAGGAGATTGAGATCCCAGACTGTTTCAAAGTGGCAAGAAGCAGTTAGCAGGTGGTGTCTCTGAAATCTTGGAGCCATCAGGTCACATGGTAGTAACATCATGCAACCGAAGGAATTAAAAAAAAGAGAGAATTATTTTATGTTTATTAGTCAAGGCTGAAGCAGTGAGAAATAGAATCTTGGAGAAGGTAATTTCGCAGAGTAGAAGAGTGAGGAAAATAAGAACCAACATCTTGCCTGAGCTCACCTACAATGTCTTCTTTCCCAGAGTCTCCACCAACAGGAGGGACTCAGAGCCCTGCTCTCTGTGTCCTGGTCTTGGGACTTAGCAAGCAATCTTTGCTTCTGAGCCCACAGACTTCTAGGGAGCATCAGAGGTGTGAATGGCAGGGGGAATGGGAGGGGGCTGGGAGCAATTGTCAATCCTGCATAGAGCCCAGTGGCCTCTCCAATTAGCCCAATCTTGTTAAGGTCCCGCCTTTCTTTGCTTCTCTGACTGTGTGGTTCCCCCAGGGACTACCTTATGCAGACAAAGCGCTGACCAGACAACCAGAATTATGATAAATCACCAGGATTTTGATAGCAAACAGATTGGGGGTCAGATCTGTGCTTAGCCATTTACTAGCCAGGGGACTTTGGTGGAGCTACTTGATTTTTGGGCTGGGATTTAGCTCAGTTGGTAGAGCACTGCGCTGCAGTCTCTGAGGCCCTGAGTTCAATTTCCAGCGCCGCAAAAATGGGAGAAGGGCCTGGCAATCCACTCCCAAGGCAATCCTGAAACAGTCAGCCATTGAAAACCCTATGAGGGTCATTATGAGTCAGATACCGACTCGACAGCACCTAACAACAACAACAACAACAACTTGATTTCTAGGAGCCTCAAGGCCCTCATCTGTAAAATAAGGATAGTCATGGTCACTTTTACCTCAGAATGCCCTTGGGGCTGGCCCACAGTAAGCCCTCAGTAGAAGGTTATTGTTGTTGTTGTTAGATGCCGTTGAATCATAGAGACCCGATGTACAACAGGTGAAACACTATTGTCAGGGCATTTCTGCTATTCATAGAGTTTTCAATGGCAGATTGACTTTTGGGAGTGGGTTGCCAGGTCCTTCCCCCAATAGAAGGTAGCCATTGTTAAACTTCTTCCTCTTCTTCTTCTTCTTCTTCTTCTTCTTCTTCTTCTTCTTCTTCTTTTTCTTTCTTTCTTTCTTTTTTATTTTTTGAGTATGGTGGGGAGAGGGTTGAGGCCAGGGCCTTAAAGTGCTCTACTACTGAGCTGCAACCCCAGTCCCTTATTTATTTTGCATTTTAAGACAGTGGGTCACTAAGTTGTTTAGGCTGCCTCTGGCTTTGAACTTGTGATTCTCCTCTTTCCCTCGGGCTCCCAAGTTACTGGGATCATAAATGTGTGCTATTACACCAGGCTAATGGTTTTGATTAATGAAAAGTGAAATACTGAATTATTACTTAACAAAGAGAGGATGTTGGAGCTATGTGAGGTGGCACATGCCTGTAATCCCAGTGACTCAGGAGGCGGAGGCAGGACAATCCCAAATTTGAAACCAGAGGCAGTCTGCATAATTTAGTGAGACTCAGTCTCAAAAAGTTAAAAAATGGGCTCAGGGTGGAGCTCAGTGGTACAGCACTTGCAAAGCTTGTAAGCACGAGGCTCTGGGTTCAGCCCCCAGGACTGCAAAAAAAAAAAAAAGATAGCATATTGGTAGACAAATCTGAAAATTTGTGGCTCAGAAGGTCAATGAAAAGTTGGGAACCTTTATATTAGACGACACTAAGACTTTTCTTTTTCAGTGGGGCTGTGGAGTGGAGGTACATACACAGCTAAAATTTAATTGGGAAACTTTCACTTCATTCCCTTAGGCTGATTATGCATATCCTCTGGTGTCATAAAACTCAAGCCCAGGAATATAGTGCAGGCCACATGCCCCGAGGTGACCTCCTTCTAAGCCACCTCTGTGTCCTCTAGATTGAAAACTGTTGATTGAAAAGGGCAGAACAATACCCTCTGTCATGATGGCTACAGATTGCATTCAATCAGGAGAGTGTTCTGTTGATTCAAAAGACACACACACACACACACACACACACACACACACACACACACACACTCCCTGCACAGTGACATCAGTGATCTGAGGAGAATGGGGGAGGTCTGGGGTCAGTCTACCTGGGAATGAAGATTTCAATCACACCACCACCCAGTGGTAGGTGGAAGTAGCTTGGGTCAGTGAAGGCTGTTCTAGGATCTTGCTGATTTACTTAATGATCTTCCTGCTACTCTTTGTTCCTGAAGCTCTTTCTTGGCAATATATTGAAACATGTGGTTTTTCTTCCTTAAAATAAAAATACTGAGCACCTAAAACTGCTCTAAAAATAGTCTATTGAAAAATGGTGTGTGTGTGTGTGTGTGTGTGTGTGTGTGTGTGTGTTGTGTGTTGTGTTGAAAACAGGCCCAGGAGACATGAAGTTTGGCTCTCAATTTTTTTCTTGTTAATATGTTCCATGACTTGAAGGCTAGAGCTTTGCACCTTATATGGTTTCCTTATTTATTGAGCCCTGGTAGAAAGCTCTTGCTGGATGTTACCCTCCTCCATGCCCTCCCAACACAGTCCTAACTACCCACTCTTGTAGGGGACTCTTTCAAAGGTCCCTTTTAGCATTTCTTTGTCATTGCACACAGAGGCTGCCATGAATAACAAGGTCTTTCTCCCTTACAGCTGAAGACTTTGGTTTTTAAAAATGGGACAAATTCATTTTCTTCTATATAAAGCATTTGAAATGTAATAGTTCATTGAAGAAGGGACAGGACTCATTGTTGAAATCCATTTAGTGTCAGTCTTGACAAAAATGAAAGGAATGGAGATTAACAATTCAGAAATGGAGCTTGTTAATTAAAATTAACTACAGTTACACAACTTGTCATGCAGCTCATTGGGAATCATTTCTCTCCTGCTTAATTATGATGATGAAAACTTATCTTTTACTGGGATAAAATGAAGTCATCCTTATCAGAGAGAAAAATTGTTTCTGAAGGCTGGCTGCAGAAATATTGTTCTTCTAGAATCTAAAAAGAAAACAAGAGGAAAGAAAAGAAAAAGTCCCTAACGTGACTTGTTAAATGAAGTTGTTCTCCAGAGTGAACTATTTATACTGGTGTCTGTTTGGATATGGAGAAAATATCTTACATAATGAATCCAAACTTAATGAACCAAGTGCATTTAGCTTTTTACAACTGAGACTTTCAGACTTATAAATACCTTAAAAGTTACACAATTTTAGAATCATTCTGTTGCTGAACCCCTACTCAAAATGCCTTGTGCCTACATTGCAGAATTGATTAGATATGGAGGTTATCACATTCTAGAAATCCCCCTCCTCCAAAAGATAAGTTTATTCTTACCAGGTTACCGCTACATAGTCATGTAGCTATGACACCGTTACTAAGCAAGATATCACCTTTTAAGAAGTGCCACTCTCTTCAGAGAAATCAAGTGATCGTAAAGGGAGCAGAATGGTGGGGGAGAAGAGCTGTAGGCTTTAATTCTAGACTAATTCCAACGCTGCCGAAAGTGAGAGCAAGTCCCCATGCCAGCAGGCAGTCTTCACTGGCTCCCAGGATTAGGAGCTACCCTGCCCACAAGGAAGCCGTTCACCACTCTGGCCATCTGTTTTGCCCACCACTGGCCTTTGGACAACATGTTAGAAGGTAAAGAAAGGTCCTTTTATGTTTAAATCTCACTGCCTGTGCAACTGCCCTTCGGAAACCCTATCTTTCCCATTCTTTCTTTTCTTGGCAACACTAGAAGTCCTTTGTAAACATCCTCCCGGAAAAGTCTGTAGATCTGTCTGATAAACCCCAAATGGGGAAGAGTTTAAACTCCCGTCTAAGAGCAGATTGGATGGAGAATTTAAAGGATTATTCCCTTTCAGAGAAGTAGCTGAGATCACCAAGCTTAAAAAGGTGTCAAGGAACAGAAGAAAAGACACATTCCTGGGCTGCTATACAGGGTTTTTCTCTTTCCCCAAATCCAAAGTTCTTATGGGCCTTGTTGCAAATCAGGAGGGAGGTGCCCAGCCTCTTGGTCCGAAATGCACAAAGTTGAGAAAGCAATGTCAATGAAACATGAAAAGATGTGCTCAAATTAAATCAGAGCTAATTGACACATAACTACTCCAATCAAATTGAAATAACCCATTGGGTCAGCAAATTTCTTTTTCCTTTCCTTTTCTTCCCTTTCCTTTTCTTTTCCTTTCTTTTCTTTTCTTTTCCCTTCCTTCATTTCCTTCCTTCTCTCTCTCTTTCTTTCTTTCTTTCTTTCTCTCTCTCTTTCTTTCTTTTTCTCTTCTTTCTTCAGAATTCATTGGCAAACTCATGTCTCAGTAATCAAATCCATTCATCTTCCTTTAATCCCAAACCTTCCCCATCACAGGTCAAGGGAAAGGCATTTGTCTATTGAAAGATACTGATCTACCTCCAAATTTAAGATTCCTAAGAAACCATGTTAAAAGGAAGTATATGAATCTCATTGGGATTTGGAATAGCTCTCCTACTTCCTCTTATCCTTCCCTGAATGAGGATGTGTAGTAGGTTTGTGTCTCCTTGTGATTTTTTTTTAACCTCAAAATCATGATCCTCTTGCCTGAGCCTCCCCAGGGCTGGGATAACAGGTGCACCACTACCTCACCCAGTTTTTACTGTGATTTTAATTTGCTTTTTCTGTAATGACCAATGATACACATCTTTTCATTTGCTTATTTGCCATCCATATTCTTCTTGGATAAGATGTGTTTTTAAATCTTTTGCTCCTTTTGTAACTGGTTTGTGCTAGGTTTTGGATATGGTTTATTTCCCAAAGGCTCATGTGCTGGAAGTTTGGTCCTCAGTGTGGCAGTGTAGAGGTGGTAGAAATTTTAAGAGATGGGTCTCCATTGGGCCATGGGAGCTCTACTCTTGGAATGATTTAATGTAGTGCTCAAAGGACTGGGCTAGCTCCTAAGAGAAAAGATTGTTATGAAAAAGTGAGTCTGGCCCCTGTCTGGTCTCTTTATTTCTTGCTAACACACATGTCCCTTCTGGCCTCTTTCCACTTCTCCACAATGTTACAGTGCAGTCAGCATGCAGCACCCTGCTTTTGGGACTTTTCAGCCACCAGAATTGTAAGCTTAATAAGCCTCTTTTCTTTATACATTATCCAGAGTCAGGTATTTGTTATAACAACACAAATTCAGACTGTTTTTAATATAATCCAGATACAGTTATCACATCTGTGAATTGCAAATACTTTCTCCAAATTCTTTTTTTCTTTTTCTGCAGAATTTCTTATTATTAAACCAGTATCTTTTGAAGAAAAGTTCTCAATTCTAATGAAGTATAATTTATTAATTATTTTTAATGTACAGTACTGCACTTTTGGTGTCATGGCTAAGAAATCTTTGCCTAATCTTAGGTCACAAAGATTTTCTCTTATGTTTCTTTTACAAGTGTTTCAGTTTTAGGTTTTATATTTAGGTCGAAGATCTATTTTGGGTTATGTATTGAATATAATGTGATGTAGAGACAGAAGTTCTTTTTTCTTCATTATTTATCCAGTTTCCCAGCACAATTTATTGAACCAATTATGTTTTCTCCTTTGACTTGTCTTTGCATCTCTGTTGAAAATCAACTGACTATATATTTGAACTCAATTTTTGGACTCTCTATATATTGATCTATTTGTTTTTGTTACATTAGCACCATACTGTCTTGACTGCTGAAGTTTTACAGTAAATCTTGAATCTGATCATATAAGAGCCTACAGCTCTTCTCCCCCACCATTCTGCTCCCTTTACGATCACTTGATTTCTCTGAAGAGAGTGGCACTTCTTAAAAGGTGATATCTTGCTCTATCATTGTTCTTTTTCAAAAGTGTTTGGCTTATCATGCTTCCTTTGCATTTCCAAACTGGATGGGACAGGTATGAGAATGGAACCAATACCACTAACTTAGCCACTTCATGCTCACATCCTTTTACAGCTCCAGTTACATTTACCTATTTGCCATTGGAGTAGGCAGGAGGAGGAGAGTGGAGGGAGGAGAGAGGAAGAGAGGGGTAGGACTGTGGGGGAGATTGATTGGCAACCAGGCTCTAATTTCAATGCACTGTTTTCGTGGACATCGCCTTTCCCTTCCTGGATAAGTGGATGAGCAGAGATTCCTTGGGAGTGTTTTTCTTGGGCACTTTTATTGGGTTTCAACTAAAAACACAGGATATTGGTATGGATCTTCATGGTTGAGGTTGAATTGCAGTCCACCCCTGGAACTTCCTTGAGGTTAGATTTTACACAACCCTTCTTCCGTTTAAATGCCTACCTTGTGTAGATTCACAGAATGCAGAAGCTAGAAAGGGCTTCAGAGACCATCAAAACCATTGTTGACCTCTTAGTCTTACTGTTCTGTGAGGAAATTAGAGTGAGAGTTGTTGCTGTTAGGTGGCTTTGAATCAGGCCTGACTCAGAAAGAAAGTAACTCAATTCCCACAATGTGATTCTGACCACACTATTGACTTCCATAAAACCTTTCAATGGCAACCCAAGAGCTTCAGCTAGAGTTTTCAGATGCCCTGGTTTTCCCAGAATAGTCCTAGTCCTTGCTTATTTCCCAGATAAAATTATTGATAATAATTCCTTTTATTCCGCAAAATGATGTATTAAAGACCTTTATATAGCTGTGACCAAAATTCCTGAGAGAACAATTTAAGACAGGAAGGATTTATTTTGGCATTTTCAGAGATTTCAGTCCATAGTCTTCAGCTCTACTGACTCCAGGTCTGTGGTGAGGCAGAATGTGATGGTAGTGGGAGCATGCGGAGGTAGAGTCTGTTCACCTCAGGCAGACAGGAAGGAGGAAGGGAGGTAGGGAGAAAAAGAGAGAGAGAGAGAGGAATGAAGGGAGAGAGAGAGAGAGACAGAGACAGAGAGACAGAGACAGAGACAGAGAGACAGAGACAGAGACAGAGAAATAGTGAGGAACAAGATACAATCCCCAAGGATACACCCCCAGTGAACTACTTCCTCCAGACCCCATCTTCTGAAGTTTCCAAAACCTCCCAAAATAGCACCAGCAGCTGGGGACAGCAACAGTGTTCAACGCATGAGACTGTGGGGAATGTTTCATATTCAAATCATGAAAGATCATCAATTATATGGTCACCCTAAGTAGTACTTTCCAACCTATGAGCCCCAATGTAGAGACAGACATGGGGCAGGTTTCAGAGTTACATGCATAAGCTCATCTGTGTATATATAATTTCTCAGCCAGCAGAAAGAAAGTAAACGAGTGTGTGTTAAGGATCTGGGAAGAATGTGAAGTTAGGGACAGAATCACTTGAAAATAGGTACACAGGACCCAGCCCTCCTTACCCAGCCTCCTCTCTTCCCTTTTCATCTCCTGATGCTGTGCCCCTCGTGCAGCCATGAGAAGCAATTTGTGGTTCCAGGTCTCTGCCTGTGGTTTCAGGGCTGTGTGCTGTTGAATATGTTTTCCTTCCTCTGGAGGATACCCACCCCTCACCCCGCCACCTGCTTCCTCTGGTGCTCCCAGGCATTTCCATTGGAAACCTTCGCTCCCTCTTCTCAGTCTCCCTGTCTTCCACTCTTTTCTGTCCTGGCGACGGTCAGTGCTCTGTGTTGGTCATGTGTATTTACATGTGTGTCTCCTTTCCAGACGGTGAGCAATTTGAAGGCAGTACTGTCACTGTGCTTTGAACACAGTGACTTGCACAAGCACAGGACACAAGGCAAACACTGCCAAGGGCATTTGTTCCATAAATATTTAGTAAGCATTCATTTTGGTCCCAGGGAATCACTGCAGGGGACCCAGCAGTGCCCACAAGATCCCTGTACCCTGGGAGATAACCGCCAGTCCCTGACTGGAAGCAGTGTGAGCGTGTGATGGTGCTGGGCGTTATTTCACTTGTGTGTGCATGTGTACCTGGGCCCATTCATTTCCTAGAGTCATGTGTTCCTCCCAGGAAGCCAAAATAAAATAAATAAATAAATAAATAAATAAATAAATGCTTCCAGTCTTTTTTCTATGCAGCTTCTTTGTGAATTAAGCAGCATAAATCTCTGATCTATTTAAAGCAAGGAAAGGGAAGTCAAGGAGGCTAAAATAACTTTTTCAAGTTCGATGGTTTGCCTGGTAGTCCTCTGGGAGGGAAGCCCTGTGCCTTGGGCCCCAGCTGGCTCAGTTTGGGTGAGGTGGGCATCCTGCACATGCCGACCTTGCCCCTGCCCTCGGGGCCACAGCCCATTCACCTGGAGTTTAAGGCTCCTCAGTGCCCAGTGTTTGTGAAAGGCTGGGCTGTGCTTGTGCCTAGAGCTAGGCAAGGGCTCTTCTCTGAGGTTGGCCCAAGGCCACAGAGGCTGAGCAGGAACCCTTGTGCCATTTGTTGTAAGGAGGGCTCTGTTTTCAGGGATTTGTTTGTGAAATTCCTAGAGGGGGGTGAGGGAAGACTTAGAGCCAAAGGCAATACCAGGTCCTGGGAAGCTTGGCAAATGAGATGGTGAACCACTGAGGCAAAGGAAGTGAGAGGAGAGAGAGGGCAAGAGGACAGGTGTAGGGAAGTTGGATAGAGACCGAGGCTGACTGTCAGGCTGAGCCCTGACATCCAGCTTTCCAGAGGGAGGAAAGACTGGAAATCACTGTCCTCTCCACACCCGCTGCCCCACTTTCTTACTCGGATTCATTGCTGCCTTTAGATAATCCTCCACAGAGCAGCTCAGAAATGAATATTTTCTTCTTTCATTCAGAAGTTGCGAGAAATTTGGGCTGCTGTGGGTCCCCTGAGCTGGCCCTGCCTTCGCTGCCTCCTTAACTGCATGCCCCAGGACAGAAGGGAAAGGTGATGGCCCCAGGGGAGGTGCTTCCCCAGGATGGGCTAGGGATGGCCTTCCTGCTCTGTCGCTGGCCTGGAGACCATGCTCTGTCTCCCTTCAGGCAGGCATCCTTTGGATTCCATGGCAGGCCCGTCCAGTTCATAGTGTGTTGGGAGCCACAGTGAGGGGACAAGAGGTGATCTGAGGTGCAGAGGAATGCCAGCTGCTCTCAGCAGCACAACCCTAGAAGTCCAGATTACTCAACTTCCCGCTGAGTTTGCCATGG
Organism: Pedetes capensis; assembly: GCA_007922755.1. Lineage (NCBI taxonomy): Eukaryota > Metazoa > Chordata > Mammalia > Rodentia > Pedetidae > Pedetes > Pedetes capensis. The sequence continues at coordinate 30,330 of VMDO01005233.1, forward strand.
GCTTCACTCCAACCCGCCAGGACCTTTGCCCTCTCCCCACACTAGCTGTACAAGAGAGAGAAAGGGAAGGGTTTTCCTGAGCCCTAGGGGAGAAGAGAGGTGGAGGGCAGTGTCACAGTTTAGTTTGGAAATGCTGAGTCACAGGTGCGATGGGACACTCCAGGAGAGTAACTCCACTCACTCCAAGATACCTGGAGAATCCCAGACAGCCAAGGGCTGAGCAGGAGGCCCACTCTGTGGGACAGCCCCTTCCTCTGACTTGTGAAGTCTGAGCAGCTGGAGGTGTGTGGCGGGGGGCAGTGAACACTAGATTCTTGGATCAGCTGCCATGTAGGATGGCCCAGCCTCAGGACCTCCCTGCCTTCTCTTTCCCCTTTTCCTCTGGAAACATCATCCCACAGTGGGGTTGAGGATAGGTCTTGGTGCCCAATCTAGTGCCTAGTCCAAAAGGGCACCAACCATATTCCTTGAATGAGTGAATAAAACATGAACTGGCTGTGTGGCGTGGGGGACGCCTGTAATCCCAGCACTCAGGAGGCTGAGGCAGGAGGATTGACGCAAATTCAAGGCCAGCTTGGTCCACATAGCAAGTTTCAGGCGAGCCTGGGCTACACAGTGAGATCCTATCTCAAAATAAACAAACTCAAATAGAAACAAAGGGAGAAAAGGAGGTGGAAATCAGGACTGAGCAGACTAGGGATTTGAGTGGACACATCATGGAGATTTAAAGGGCTTCTGGGTCTTGGGGCAGAATACATCTGTGTGCAACTCAGGAACCATCAGCTCCAGCTGCAACATCCAGCTTCGAGAGCTCTAGAGCTCACGTGGTCTGCATGGCTTGACCCTCGCCTCAGGGCAGGCTGTTTGGATAGCACCTCAGAGGATTCTGGTCTCAAGCTGGAGGAACCACAGGAGACCACACTCCCGTTTTTAAATGTGAGCAAGTGACACCACCAAGGTCACAGTGATTTGGAGCAGGGCCCATCTCCAGGTCAGGTTCCTGTAACTCTACCTGGACCCCTGCCCGGGAATTAAAGAGACAGCTTTTCCTGGATAAAGATGGATTGGTGGTGGTGACTCATTAGTCATCAAACCAGTTAGACCTGGCCTGGATCTGCCCTTCCCCTCCCAATTGCACCCAGCTCTGGAGCCTCCTTTAACCCTGCCTCTATTTCTCCAACATGCCCTGCCTACCAGTTACCTGGAATCCCTATCCCTTTTTGAAAGAAACACTCCTTTTGTTTCAATCACCTCAGGAGGCCCCTAAGTTTTATTAAATTTCTTCAGAGATGAGGGGAATCTGGGAATTCGCTATTGTGTGCTCCAGTCAGAGCACAGAATAGGTCCTCAATAAGTGTAATGTTGAGAAGAGGTAGGAAAGATGGAGAACAGAACTGTCTGCAGCCTGGGAAGGCATGAACTTTATTAGCTTTGTGGGTTTTCTCAGCAAATCCCTGAACTGGGTGGTCTGGCAAGGAGAAGCACTGCCTCTCTGTGCCTATCAGCCAAGCAAAAAGTGTTTGCTTTTAAACCTTCATTTATTATCAAATATGTGCAAAGGACCAAAGAAGGTTCCCAAGGCAAATTAAAATCAAGCCAAATCAAGTTGGTAGATAAGACTTAGAAAATGGGGACTCCAGTAAACAGGTTTATGAGTGCCTGGTCTTTTAACATTAATTTCCAGAGATCCAAAAGCAAGCTTCCTTCAATAACAATTTATGATTCAATTCACTTCCAGTCTAATGTAGGGGTGAAAATCCCACACCCATAAATAGTCAGGAACAGCTTGTAACATGCACTGGCATGTGGATATCAGGAGATTATTGTTCATATATATATATATATATATATACATATATATATATATATATATATATATATATATTTTGGGACGGGGGGTTGAACCCAAGGCCTTGCTTTCCCATGCTTTGCAAGTGCTGGACCACTGAGCTGCTGCCCCGGCCCATTTTTTTATTTTTCAGAGACAGGGTCTTGCTAAATTACGCAGACTGCTTCTGGTCTCGAACTTGCGATTCTCCTGCTTTTGCCTCCCAAGCTGCTGGGATTACAGGTATGTGCCACCATGCCTGGCCCCTATTATTATTATTATTGATGGCTCCTTTGGAGTCTACAAAAATTACATATTCAGTTACTTAAATGTTTCAACTAAAGAGAAAAAGCAAAATGCCAGGCCTTCAACCATACTTCAAAGATGGCAGATAAAATGCTCTCACAGGTCATAACTAAAGCCAAAGAGGATTTTAGAGATTTCTAGCCTACATTTGTAATCCCATGGTGTTTCCTATCATTTCAAGTGAAGCATGTTGTTGTTGTTGTTGTTCGGTGTCACTGAGTCGTATCCAACTCATAGCCACCTTTATAGGGTTTTCAGTGACTGATGGTTTTGGGATTGCCATGGGAGTGGATTGCCAAGTCCTTCTCCCATGTTTGCAGTGCTAGGAAGCAAACTTGGGACCTCAGAGACTGCAGAGTGGTGCTCTACCAACTGAGCTAAATCCCAGCCCCAAGAGAAGTATAGGCTGCTCAAAATATAAGTATACTTTAGCTTAAAATTTCCTAGATACACACACACTGTATTTGCTTGATTATGGACATTTTGTTATATCACCTTTGGTGGAAGTTTGCTTTGTGGGATGAAAACTAAGAAATAAAGCAATAAATTGTTGTTTTTAGGTACAGTGGAGTCACATCAGACTCATAGAGATCTTCATAGGATTGTCAATGGCTGACTGTTTGGGGATTGCTTCAGGAGAGAATAGCCATGTTCTCCCATTTTTTGCAGTCCTGGGGATTGAACCAAGGACCTCAGAGAGCACAGACCGGCACTCTACCAACTGAGCTAAACCTTAGACCAAAGTGGTGAACAGACATCTCATATTCAAATGTAGAACACTGAGACTACCTTTAAAAGAAAAACATTTTACAAAATAAAAATTACTAAATAAGAAAAAATATATAAAACACTTTTTTTTTTTTGAGATAGTCTCCCTATATAGCTTAGGCTAGCCTTGAACTTGCCATACTCCTGCCTCAGCTTCCCAAGTACTGGGATCACAGGGGTACGCCAACACACCTGCCTGTAAAGCAGTTTTGTTTTTTTTTCTTTTTTAAGAGAGAAACTTTATTATTAAAGGAAATAATAAAAAATAGAAACAACTGCTGAAAGATATATTTCCACACTTAAGGAAATTTGGGGAGATAAAATAACATTACTTTCATTTCTTCCATAAGTCACTGGCGAAATGGGAGGGAGTGGACCAAGCTGGGACCTACCTGGGCTTGGCTACGTCATATAAGGGGAACAGTGGGAGAGGAGGCTAAAAGGAAAGTGAGGCTGTTTTATGAAGGGTCTTGAAGGCTCATTGGGCAGTGGGAGCCATGGATGATTCTGTAGGAGAAAAAGGAGAAGACGGGGTAGGGGGAGTATGGGGGAGCTCTGTTTCAACCAAACATACCAGTCATCTGGAGGAGAGAGCCTGAAGGAAGTAGACTAAAACAGAGCCCAGGTCAGCCATGCAGCAATAACTGGTGTGCAAAACACTGAAGACACTTGAGCTGGGGTAAAGATGTGTAAGATGTGAAAGTTTTTAGATGGAATTATCTAAAGTCTCTGCAAATGGTGATGGTAGGTAGATATGTGAGGTAAGAAGAGAAATGGAAGACAGCTCTGGGATCCCAGGAGGACAATGATCATTAACCTCTCCAGTGCTGGGCTAGCCAGCATGGCAGCTACTAACATAGATGTCTAGTGAACATTTGGCCACATTTCCTTTTGATTTTGTTTTTATTTGTTTGCTTCTTTTGAGACAAGATCTTGCTACCTGGGTCTCATGATTCTCCTGCCTCAGCCTCTCAAGTGCTTTTTACTCTTTAAAAAACATAGCTACTAGACTATCGTTGTGATTGGGTGCCCGTGAGTCAGATCTGACTCATAGTGACCCTAAGTACAACAGAAGATAGCATTACCCAGCACTGAGCCATGCACATTATCTTCTTAAGTTTGAGCCCATTGTTGCAGCCACTATTTCTTTTCATTTTGAGTTGTGCCACCTCAGCAGCTGGAGGTCCCAGCTAGAGTAGATCAACTCTACTTTGAGGGAGCACCTCTTCCCCAGTCTTCTATTGCATGCCTTCCAGCCTGAGGAGACTCATTTTCCAGACAGAGCTTCTCTGCTATTCATAGGGTTTTCAACGGCAAATGGATCTGGGAGTGGGCTGCCGGTCCTTCTCCCTCATGTGAGTTAGTCTGGAAGCTGAGCTGAAACCTGTCCACCATGGGTGGCCCTGCTGGTATCTGAAATACCAGTGGCATAGCTTTTAGCATCACAGCAACACATAAGCTTGCACAGCATGACAAGCTGACACACACGTAGGAGACTAAACTAACAAACTATTTAAAATTGTGTAGGTGGCTTTCATGTTATTTCTCTTGGGCAGCACTACTCCAAGCCATGACTGCATTGGACTGAGATTCAAGTCCAAATTCCTCATGTCCTTCAAGATCCTGTGTGATCTGACCTCCGCCAGTCCTTACAGACTCGACTTGCACCACAGTCCCTGTGGTCACCATATTTCAGGCTCCCTGGCTTTTCTGCTTCTTTAGCATGCCAAGCTCCTTCCTACTTCAGGGACTTTGCCCTTGCTGTGCCCTCTCCCTCTGATGTTCTTCCCCTGATCTTTACTTGGTTGGATATTTTCACCTTTCCAACGTATCCAACTCAGATGGCATCTTCTCAGGAGGAATCCCTGGACCACTGTTTCTAAAACAGCCCTACCTCTCTCCTCCAGCAACACTCCATTCCATTTTCCTATTTTATTTTTCTGAGAACACTTCATCAGCATTAAAATTACCTTGTTAATTACTGTTTTGTTTACTGGGTTATTATCTGATGACAATTTAAACTCTATGAAAGCAAGATCTGGTCTACTTTATGCTTTGTTATACTTCCACTACCTTGCCCAGTGCCTGGCACATGATAAGTGCACAATAAGTATTTGATGAATGAATGGATGAATGAAGAAATATCGAGAAATGAAAGTTCGAAGACAGTCTCAACTATTAATTGCTCTGTAACAAATTATCCCACAACCTACTGGCTTGAGAACCGAAAGCAACTGGCTCCACACTCAGCCCAGGCCCTGAGAACATAAACCACATCTTACTGTCTATATTAACATGGCATCATGTTATTTTTCTGTCTTTATTCATATGACTGCGTTTTTTTGCTACCCAGACAAATGGCTCAATTCTTCTCTATTTACTCTTTGATGGAAAGTATCGACACAGTTTGTGCCCTATGTTTTTGGAATCCCTTGTCTTGAAATCCTTGCCTTACAGTTTCCAACAATTTTGGAAATTGCATGATTCTGGCCAATCCTAATAAAGTCCCCATATTGAAAGACTGCCTTAAGCTTCCAATTATGAATCCATGCCCACCTTCCTTTCCCTCTTGGATATACCATCAGTGCTTTGCCAGGTAGTGTTCTCCCTCATTGTGACAGCAATAACCTTAGCTCTGTCTCTTCAGTAGATTGTGCTGGTGGTATGTGGGTGGCTGCTTTTAACAAGCATAGAACAACCGCCCACCATTCTGCAGGCTGCCTGGGCTCAGCAAGGCAATGCTTCTGCTCCACATCAGCCAGGCTATACCAAGGTCATCTTGGGACTCCACCAGCTGTGACATCCAAGATGCACCCTCATGGGTCTGCTGCCTTGGTGGTGATGGGCAGGCTCAGCTAGGGTGATGAGATGGCTAGACTTCTCTTTCTCTCCATGAAGTCTTTTTTTCTTTTTTCTTTTTTTCTTTTTTGCAATGCTGAAGACTGAACCCAGGACTTCATGCATGCTAGGCAAGCACTGTACCAGTGAGCTACACCCCAGCCCTCTCCATGTAGTCTTGAGGCTTCTTTCTCTCCATGTGGCTGCTCCCCATAGCCTCTTTATCAGTGGAGTTGACTTCTTGGACCATGGCACAGAGTTCCCCAATGTGCAAAAGCAAAAGCTCCCAGGCCTTCTTGAAGCTTAGGCCTGAACTGGCACAGGATCATTTATGGCACCTTCTGTTCTTTAAAGCTGTTTCAGGGCCACCCAAGAATCAGGGAGGAGAAAAACCTCTACATCTTCACTGAATGAGTGATAACAAATTCAGAGAGCTGAGTTCAGAGACTAAGACTCTTGAAAGTGACCATGAGGCGTAGGGAGGATTAGAACCCAAGGTCAGGCAGGGCCTGGAGGAGGAAAGCTTTCTCCTCCGCCTCAGGTGGAGGCCCTGGGGCTGTCTCCCAGCCTGTTGCAAGAGCCAAGGAGCAAGCCACTGTTTTCTGAGCAGCCATACCAGGCAGGGCCTGGGCTGATCTCACTAGAGAGATGCAGAGAAAATCAGCAAAGCCTTTGTGAGCCAGCCCGCCAGTGAGAGATGCAGCAGACACTCAGGACTCAGGAGGAGAGCAAATAAATGCTGTGCTCCCTTGAAGGTATCGACTATCAGCATAACTTGCATTCAGAAAGTGGAAATATTTTCCCCAAGCTGTTGTCAAAGCCTGCCTTTCTTTCTTTCTTTCTTTCTTTCTTTCTTTCTTTCTTTCTTTCTTTCTTTCTTTCTTTCTTTCCTTCTTTATAGAACTAGGGGTTGAACCCAGGGCCTTATGCATGCTAGGCAAGTTCCCTACCACTGAGTTGCACCTCCAGCCTTTTTTTTTTTTTTTTTTTTTTTTTTTTTTTTTTTTTTTTTTTTTTTTTTTTTTTTTTTTTTTTTTTTTTTTTTTTTTTTTTTTTTTTAATTTTGAGACAAGGTCTTACTGAATTGCACAGGCTGTCTCTGGCCTCAGACTCGAGATCCTCTCCCTCAGCCTACCAAATCTCTGAGATTACAGACTGCCTGGCTAAAGACTCATTTTTAAAATGTAAATACTTTGGACATAAAAGTAGCATAACTACTTTGGAAAATGGAAAAAGAATAAAACTTAACACCCAGATTCTCTTCCCCTAACACAGGCAGGTGTTTCCTCCCAGCCTCCACCTGGGAGTGGATACTGTTAGGGCTCTTGAGAAACTGCTGAGGGCCAGGTGGCTTTGTGGGGCTGATCTGTGCTTACAGGGTAATGGAGAGACCTCCCCAGACCTTTACAAAGGGATCCAGCTTGGGAGAAACAGGCGAGGTCAGGCATTTCCTGGGTCTCAGCAAAAGAACACTCATACTTTCGGTGTTGGCTAAGCACAGTACGAGTAATCTCTTGGACACGTCTTAGAAGGCAGGTCTTGGTAGAGCCCTGGGGAGATGGACAGGTGCGCTGGGGCTGAGGAGCAGCCAAGAGGTAGGAAAGGAGGGAGAGAGGAAAGAAAGGAAAGAGGAGAAGCAAAGACAAAGTCACAATGGTGGTTCAGGGTCCAGCCAGCATGTTCAGTACATTTGTCTATTTGCTTGCTTATTTAACAGAACTTTGTTAAGCCCCTACTGCATGCCAGGCATTGTCATAGGTCCTAAGGATGCAGTGTGAGTGGGAAGGAAGCTCACAGACCCATGTGATAATTGGTTCAATGGGGGAGGTATTGATGGCAGCACAGCACATAGTGAGACCACAACAAATTGAAATCCACGGAGGAGACTCAGGTAAGACTTCTGAGGCTGTGGAGACTAAGCTGAGACCTGAAGGCTAAGGATGAGCCAAAGGGACTGGCAGGGGTGGGATGGGGACATGGAGAGCTTCTCTGAGTAGAAGTAACAGAAAAGCTGGATGATTTGAAGGATAAAACCACCAAAACAAACAAACAAACAAACAAAAACAAAGCAGAAAAAGCTCCAAACTTCTAGTTCTGGTTCTGATTCACTCCTTGCTAGACCTAGGTAGGGTCTTAAGACAATGCTGCTGGCACTTTTTCCCAATAGACTGGGCTCTCCCAGAACACCTTTTGCATTTATTGATCTTGGATTCTGCCACAGCTCCTACCACAGAGTAGAAGCTCAGAGAGGTCTATGGAACGAGTTGTTAGGTGCTGTCAAGTCAGGTCCAACTCATAGCAACCCTATTAGGGTTTTCAATGGCTGATTGCTTTGGGTTTGCTTCGGGAGTGGATTGCCACATCCTTCTCCCATTTTGCAGTGCTGGAGATCAAACTCAGGGCCTCAGAGAGTGCGAAGCAGTGCTCTACCCAGTGAGCAAAACCCCAGCCCCATGGAAGGAGTAAGTGGATGCAAAGCCAACCAGTGCCATGGATCATTTCTTCATATGGGAAACAAAGGGATAAGACTACCTGTCTCTGAGTTAGTTTCCACCTCGGATATTTAGAGTGCTTTGCAAAGTGTAGAGAAGTTTGTAGTAGTTATATAACCATAAACACTGCAGCAAATGACCCTGGTCCTGTATATGGCCCTGGGTACCAGCCATTTTTAAACATTGCCCAGGCTAGCTAGTAATAACATTTTCCACCTTTACCCACCGGCATTCAAAAGCAGGTTGGGCTCTTTGTTTGCTAGGGGTTTTTTTAAATTAAATTTTATTTTTTTCCTGTCCTTGATGGATTCAGCCATCACCTCCTCTGTGCGGCCTTGTCCACCTATTTCAAATCATACTCCACCCGCATCAGCCCCTTCCATCACAGTGTCCCCTTTAGTTCCTTCACAGTGTTTGCCATGAGGTCATAGTCTTTGCCTCACCTATTTGTTTTCTTCCCACAGTGGAATGAGAGTTTAGGCCTTGCATGTTTTGTTCATTGCAGACACTCTGGTGCCTGGAATGGCACCTGGCATGGATGAATTGCTACCCTTGCACACACTGGGCAGTATTTTGTAAGGTGTGACCCACACAGTTCCAGGACGGCCTTCTCTTTACTTCAGGTACTGTGTCCTCAGTGCAGGTGACTTCTTGCTGTTGTTAGGTGCCATCAAGTTGTTGGCCCGATTCATAGTGACCCTACGTACAACAGGCAAAACACTATTGTCATTGCTTCTCTGCTGTTCATAGGGTTTTCAATGGCTGATTAATTTTTGGGAGTGGGTTTCCTAGTCCTTCTCTCAAGCCTACAGTATCTGGTGTTCCCAGGTGGTCTCCAATCCAAGTACTAACCAGGCCTGACCCTGTTTAGCTTCTGAGATCCTATGGGATCAGACGTCACAGTGGTACGACTGCAGGCACAGGTGGCTAGAAGAAGCTATAGTGTCTTTTCTTAGAAATGCCCTAGGTAATAAATGTTCTGGGGTTTTCTTTTGTTCGTGGTTTTGTTTTGTTTTGTTTTGTTTTTTTTTCTTGCTGGAAATGGAACCCAGAGCCTTGTGCATGCTTGATAAGTGTTCTGCTACTGAGCTACATTTCCAGCTCTAAATGTTCTGTTTTTGGAGACAGTATCTCCCTTGCCCAGGCTGGCCTGGAATCCTGGATTCAAGTAATCCTCCTCCCTCAGCCTTAATAGGTGGGGCCACAGGTACATACCTCCTGCACCTGGCTAAATGCTCTTTTTCTTTCTGATGATGGGATTCAAACTAAGGTATTGTATATGCTAAGTATGTGCTCTACCACTGAGCTACACTCACCCCTAAATACTTATTTTGACCTACCACAAAGCTGGAATACAAAATACTGGCAGTCACAAACAGGAAGAAAGTCCAACAATGACACATGGAAAACCAGTGCCTGCTTCATTGTTCACAGAGATTGTACTGATCTTGTCACAAACAGCCATGTTTTATTTATGGCTCTTCTGATGTGACCTCACTATAGCTGGTACTTTGGAATCCCTTGTGACAGACTTTTTTACTTTTACCTTCTGGTTTCTCTGGGTCATGGTGTGACTCATTCATTTATTAACAGATGACTCTTTCTTAAACCACCCTCACAAGTGAGATCTTCAAAACCTGAGACTTTTCTTACCTCTTAAAGCTTAGGATTTATTTTCTCATTCTCTCTACGTGATTTTTGATTCCGAAAAACATCACATGAGTTAATTTTTGCTGAGGATCATTCATCTGTATGCTTAAGAAGGAATGCACTTGATTGCATTAATGTGATGCTGTTTGAGAGGCAGGAGAGAGATCCCTGCAGTTTCCACTCCCAGAGATTTTAGTTATACATGTGTTAGACCTGAACAGTAGGGATAAGAACAAATTTCCAGCCAACTGGTTCTGGTTATACATACAATAAAAGTACAGGGACCACAGAGATTGGAACTGGGTTTATTTGCCCCTGGCAGGCAGAAGGGAAGGGGTACTTATGTCACCATGGAAAATGCTTCATACATTTAGATTTTACCTCAGCTCCTTCTACCTCTTGGATTCTTAAGTTTGGTCCCTTGATCATGGCCCAGAGTTCTTGGAAGGTGTGATCATGTTCCTTTAGTTGTCTTTTTTTCTTTATTGATATCTGAATGTAGTGTTTTTGAGAAAGTGCAGGAAGGAAAGTGTACCAGGTGCATATATCCAGGAAGATGAGGAGTATTGGGGGATCCAGTTAGTAAGCAGCTTTCTCTTGAGATCTAGGCCCAGTTCCACCTTTGGATGATGTTTCTGTTCCACTCCCACACTGGAGAGAGGCAGCTGGAGTCATGTCCTGTTCAGTCCTAGCCTGATAGCCCTTTTGGAGACTGCTTTAGTATGGTGCACACAGTCAGAGACTGCACCTCCTCCCCCACACTTCAGTCACTTCCTAGCTGTCACCTCAGCCAAGTTACCTACCTTATTTGAACCCAAAGATCCACATTAGACATGAAGATGATAATACCAGTCCTATATACCTGCCTGGACTGGTTTTGGATATCCAATGAGATGATGTTTGTGCAAACATTTTGTAAAATTATTATTTTTCAAAAGCTCATTGTTGTTTCTATCATCTTCCTTCCTATACTAGCAATATCCAGCTTCCCGAATGGCTTCTGCATGCTAGTCACTGCGCCAGGTGATGGGCAGGGGATAGAGGAGGGGGACAGGAAAAAGATAATTGTTTTTCCCTCTGAAACTTGCGCAGTTTGGGGCATGGAGTCAGATGAACAGACACTGTGGTCTAGTATGATCAGTGCCATGTTAACTTACCTAGGAAGAAGAAGGCAGGAGGGTCAGAGCAAGAGACTGGGAGACATCAGGGTGGGCTTCCTGAAGCAGGTGACCTGATCCAAGGACATGTAATGTGGGAGAGAAAGGAGGAAGAAAACTTCCAGCCCAGGGAAAGCATGTGCAGAGGCAAAAGTCAGATAGCATGTGGGTCCCAATGATGGCAGTGGCTTTCAGTGTGGTGGAAGAAGGGCAGGTGAGGCCCGTTTGCAGGGAATGAGGGAGGAGAGTAGGCCAAGAGCAAATCACGCAAGTTTCTCCTGCTGTGGAAGCAGCAGGACATATGGGGAGGTTTTCTAGCAGAGACATGATGGTTGTGCTGGAGTCTGTGATTAGAGTGTGGCCTGTGGATGGCAGGAAGTATAAAACGTGGACCTCCTGTACCAAGGCAGGGACAGGGGTCTTCAGATTCATAACACAGGGAGGCCTGAGGTCTCCTGGTGACCTGAGAGATTCAGGGATGAGATATTTGATGGGTTGGAAGAAGATGCACTGAGCGGAGGAAGACGGACAAAGAATCTGGGAAGCATGGGAGTCATGATCATGGAGTGAGTGCCACACAGAGATGTCCTGGGGACAGTTGAATCCATGGTTAGGGACCTCTGAAAATAATTCTGGATTGAAGATGCCAGATGGGGTGGGCTTCATGTAGATCCCTACCATGGCCATGGGGAGGAGGAAGGGCAGGAGAAAAGAGATCAAGATAGAAGGGAGAAGAAAAGAATTCCATGGTGGATATTGAGAAATCACCAAAGAGGTTGGAAGAACTCAGAAGAAAGAGATGCCACAGCAGGTAAGGAACAAAGGAATTTCAGGAATGGAGTTTTTACATGAAGGTCAAACACATAAAGCAAATGTTGACAGAAGACAGGGCAGAAAGTGACCACCTGGTTTGTTCACCAAGTTGCCCTGACCAGCACCCATCAGGAGAGAGGAGGGCACAGAGCAAGCCTGGTTGAAGGGCAAGGCTGAGAGACAGGAAAGGCAACACCAACCCAGAGCAAGAGTCAAGCGTTCTTGCTGAGAAGGGAGTGGAGAGGTTACAGGGTTCCTCTTAAAGACTGTGGAGAGATAAATGTGCGCATGCTGGGTGTGGGCTGAGATAATCAACTCAAAAAGTTGCTCAGATTTGGAGGGTTCAGTCCATGAGTGATTGGCTCCATTGCCTTGGTCCTGTCGCAACATGGCACGTCATGGTGGGGACCCATTCACCTCATGGCGAGGTACAAGGGAGAGAGGACGGGGCTGGATTCTCACTGTCCTCTTGGAAGGTATACCCTCAATGACCTAAAACCTCCCATTAGGCCTTATCTCTTAAATATGCCACCATCTTCCAATAGTGCCACTGGCTGGGGACCCAGTCTTTAACGCATGGGCCTTGGGGACATTCCAGATCCAAACTATTCATTGTTGCTAGGTGCCATCAAATTGGATCTAACCTATAGTGACCCTATGTACAACAGAACGAAACACTCCCCGACACTGTGCCATGCCAGGAGATATGTCAGTGCTTCTCTGCTATTCATAGGGTTTTTAATGGCTGATTGTTTTGGGAATAGGCTGCTGGGTTCTACTCCCAAGCCTACAGCACCCAGTATTCCCAGGTGGTCTCCCATCCAAGGACTAACCAGACTTGATCCTGCTTAGCTTCCAAGATCTGATGAGATTAGAAGCCAGGGTGCTATGGATATAGACAACCCAAACTATAGTAGAGGAAAAAAAGCAAAAAAAAAAAAAAAAAAGAGTGGTGAAGTTTGAAAATTCAGAACAGAGCAGAGGCTTTGTGGGCCACATCTATGGTGAAGGGGAAGACAACAGGATTTAGAGCACAGTCTTTGAGAAAGGAGGAAAGGATGCACCAGATGAAGTTGGGCTTAAAGGGAGAAGTGAAGAAATGACACAAGCCAGCAGGCAAAGGAGTGGGGATGGATGGCACCGAGGACAGGATTTTATCTGAGGAAGGAGGAGCAATGTCTTGACAAGGCTCTGAAGAGGCAGAGTGTCCTACATTCCCTGGCACAGGACCTGCACTCACTCACCAACCCAGCAGGCTGCAAAGAAAGGCAAAACGAGGTACTGGGGGGCTTTACAGAGGCTGCAAGTAAAGGAGTGTTTATTAAAAAAAAAAAAAAAGTTGCCAGACAGTACAATGGAAAGGCTGAGGAGACCGTCATCAGATGAGAGCAACTACTTAGGCTGTATGATAAACACAAAAACTTGGCTTTGAAAAAAACTGAGTTGAATTCAGCCTAACACCCTGTTAGAAACTGATTGCTACATCTTAACACAATCAATTCTTTGGAATCAAATGGTTTTTATAAAAACCAGTGTGTCTTGATCTGCTTTCTATGGCTCTAACTGAACACCTGAAAATGGGAAACTTATAAAGAAGGCTTATGCAGCTCATGGTTCTGGAGGCGGGAAGTCCAAGATGGGCAGCCACATCTGCGTGGCTCCTAGTGAGGCTGCATGCGTGGTGGAAAAGCAGAAAAGGAAGCAACCACAGGGCAAGAGAGAAAAGCATGAATCCATTCATGGCCACTCTGCCCCTAAACATCACCTGTTAGGCTCCACCTCCAAACACTACTATAACAACACCCAAATTTCAATACGAGTTTTGGCGAAGACAAGCCAAAATCAAACCACAGCACACTGTATGTGCGTAAATATGACTAAAGCTTAGGTCTTGGATACAGGCGATGTACAAATATTAAAGGCAACAAATACCTAAAGTTAGCCTTCTGAACTGTGCCCAGCACTGAACTATCTCAAAAATTCTCTTCTTCTCCTTGTTTTGAACTCAAAGTGAAAGGGTTTTGGGTGCAGCTCAGTGCTAGAGTTCTTGCCTAGCATGAACAAGGCCCTGTGTCCAATCCTTAGCACTGAGGGGAATAAAAAGGTGATTGAACTCAAAATGAAATCTCAAAGAGGTCACTCTAAGGCAGTTCCAGTGTCCTCTAGACAAACACATATTATGCTCCAATCCAGGCCCCTCCTTGCCTATCCCTCCAATTCCAAAACAAGAAAACAAAAACTAATAATACAAATGAATCTTTGGTTTTATAGTTTTTTAGAAGTTTGTTCTCCTTTGCAAGGTATTAATAGTGATTCCATCGTTACTTAATAAAGTGATAATACTACTAATGTAGAGTTTTGGGGGAAACATCTATTTGATTCTAAAAGATTCTATTTGCATGAAAATAATAATATAGGTCATAATTATGGAACAGAACAAGTGAAAGAATAACTTTGTGTTCTCAATAACTCTATGGAAATGGGGCAAGAAATAAGTGAAAAGCATTTTCCAGATGTTTCTTTATCTCCTCCCAGGAAACAATTCTGGTGACTGTTAATACACCTTAAATGTCATACAGGACAGGTGCTTCTGAAACTGGTTTGACATTGTATTTACTCTCTACTGGCTCTGTTAAGGAATAATATTCCTGTTTTACATTTTTGATGTTCTAGGGACAAATTTTATAACCATGTAGTTGGAGAGAAATGTAGATAGAAAAGAAACTATGCTGTAGAAAACATGAAGTTTGGCCAGGTGTGGTGGCACATACCTATAATCCCTGCAGCTCGGGAGGAGGAGGCAGGAGGATCACAAGTTCAATACCAGAGGCAGTCTGAGTAACTTAGCAAGACCCTGTCTCAAAAAGTACAAAAAAAAAAAAAAAAATGGGCTGAGGGTGTAGCTCAGTGGTCTGGCACTTGAAAAGCATGCAAGCACAAGGCCCTGAGTTCAAACCCCAGTACAGGAAAAAAAAAAAAAAAAGAAGAAGAAGAAGAAGAAGAAGAAGAAAGAAAACATGAAGTTTGGGGGAGTGTTTTTGCTAGTCTGGAGTTTTTTTGTAAACTAGATGTATAAATTTCACATAGTATATTGATGAGTAAATTAATAAAGTAGGTTGAACATGAAAACAGATCACATTTGTGAGAAACAAAGTATTTAAATAAATAGTGCTATTTAAATAACATGGCGACCACGAAGTAAGGGCTGGGGTTCAGCTTAGTTGGTAGAGTGCAGCTCAGTGGTTTCTGAAGACTGGGGTTCCATCTCCAGCACCATACAAATGGGAGAAGGACCTGGCAGCCCACTCCTAACACAATCACCTATTAAAAACCCTGTGAAGGTTGCTGAGTCTGACGCAACTAGATGGCACATAACAACAACAAGCCACAAAGTCATACTTGCAATTTTGAGAAAAAAAAAAAAAAAAACCTCATTGATCCCTGCTTGATTAAAGGCAATTTAGAACTGGGACTATATCCAGAATAGAAAGAGTAGCTACAGTAAAGCTTTATTATTATTATTATTATTATTATTATTATTATTATTTTGTAAAGCTTCATTATTAATTTAGATTCCAATTATTTACTTGGGCTGCAATTGTGGATCCTCTTCTTTTTATTACAAAGATTTATAGTATAAATAACCTAACTAGAGCCATGTTTAACTGCTTAAGAGAATACATTCTTCAAATGACTTTCATGCATTCGTTTTTATAAAAGCAAGTGTTTTTTGTAAACTGTGACTTCAGACCTACTACAAGGACTTGCAAAGTTACTGCTTTTCCTTCTGGATGTTCGAAATTCAAATTTTCCATTAATTCAGACTGATGGTCTTGTTTAGCCAGACTAATTCAGTAAATTTACTTAATTCAGTAACCAGACTGAGGGAAAAAACCCTAGCCAGGTGGGGAAATATGCCTTATAAATGGAAAGAATCTTGATAACCAGAATCCTGACCACATGTCAGGAGCACATTCTCTTTTCGGAAAAGAAGAAGGCAGATGAAAAAGGGTGGGGAGAAATATTTGGGGATGAAGGAGGAAGTGGTAGTACTTTTAACTCCTTTTGCTCTGATATTTCAGCAAAGACTAGAGTCCCTGTAGGACTTACATGAGCAAATCCTGTGAGATGCAACTGCCTTTTGACGTGCTGTTCAGTGGACACAATTCTCACTAGTGTGGCTGGTCTCTAAGAATCTGCCTTGCTTGTTTTCTTCTAAGAGTGAGCTATAATGCCCACCCTTCAGGTCACAGTTTCTGTATTTAATGGCAGATGAAAATACTTGGCTGTAAAATAATCCCAGCACCTTGGCTGGAATATCTGAAATATGCTTGATATAGGTTGTTCCAGCCATAAAGCATGTACACAGATTGGGGAGTTAAAAGGACTTCAGAGAGCTCCTTGTCTAGCCTTCTCACCTTGCTTCCAGGTAAACTAGAGCCCAGAGATTTTAGAGGCCTCGCTCAGCACAGGATAGGTAGTAGCCAATTTAGAACTAGAAGCCACATTCCCTGACCCCAGCTCCATTTCCTGACCGTGTCAAGGTGGCTGTATTCCTTCAGATAGTAAGGTGGTTTTTTTGTTTGTTTTTTGTGGTGCTGGGATGGAAGGCTCTTATTCATGTTAAGCAAGGGATCTACCACTAAATTATAACCCTGACCCTGAAAATGATTAATCTTGAAATTAAACATTTGACAATGACTTTTCTTAGGTGTAATTTGACTAGTTATTGATTGTGCCAACAATTTCTATGGTTACAAAAGCTAATCATAATTTGGAGGACCAAATAGAAAAAAGTTACCTGTTGTGATATACAACTTTCTTTTGTATCAGCACTGGATAAGACCCTTCTTTTATAGCATTTAACACAGAGTAATTATTATTACGCCTGCAGCTCTAGCCCTGTGGCATCCGATCCGTCAGATCTCGGAAGCTAAGCAGGGTTGGGCCTGGTTAGTACCTGGATGGGAGACCGCCTGGGAACACCAGAAGCTGTAGGCTTGGGAGAAGGACCTGGCAACCCCCTCCCAAAAATCAATCTGCCATTGAAAACCCTATGAATAGCAGAGAAGCACTGGCAATAGTGTTTCCCCTGTTGTACAGAGGGTCACTATGAATTGGACACCAACTCGACGGCACCTAACAACAACAACAATTATTATTACCAGGGCTGGGATTTAGCTCAGTTGGTAGAGCACTGCGCGGCAGTCTCTGAGGTCTGGAATTCAATTCCCAGCACCGCAAAAATGGGAGAAGGGCCTGGCAATCTACTCCCAAGGCAATACCGAAACAGTCAGCCATTGGAAACCTTATGAGGGTCGCTATGAGTCGGATACCAACTCGACGGCACACAACAACAACAACAATTATTATTACTATTATTTTACCTGACTGTCTTGCCTACCAGGCTGTGAGCTTTATAGCTACAGAAATCGTGTTTTTCTTTTTCTTTTATTCCTGTAGTTCCTGGTTTATTAGTTACCAAACAAATGCATGAAATTAAGACACAAAGGAAGAAGCTGTGGTCCTCTTCTACTACGCCTGGTTCAATTACAACCAGACTCTGAGTTCACTGTACAAACGCCATGGTTGGCTTTCTGGTTGGTGAACCTCCTCACTGTGGTGGTTTAGGAGTCATAGCAGCTGATACACACTGAGGGCTTATGTGCCAAGCACCTTTCTAAATGCTTCAGTGCATTTACTTACTTTGTCCTCACAGCCCTATGAGGTACTGCCCTTATGAACCCTACGTTACCAACGAGATGGTTAATAAAACAGACAGAAAGCCAGCACTACAGCATAGGCTTGTAGTCCTAGCTACTCCAGAGACTCACAGGAAGATCACTTGGACCCAGGAGCTGGAGGCCAGCCTGAGCAACACAGTGAGGTGTGTCAAAAAAAAAAAAAAAAAAAAAAAGAGCAAAAAAAGGTTAAATAATTTGCCTTGGGCTTAAAAACTTAAGCAACCTGGAAGCAGATCATGTGTTTCATTGCAGTAAGCCAAGAACAGAGCCAGGTAACTTAGTCCATTTTACTTTTTCTTTCTTTTTTTTTTTTTTTTTTAACCTTTAAGACAATTTGCATAGTACTTTTAAATGTAAATACAACCCTAGTCAAACTGAGATTTTCCCATACTACTATACCTTTTTTACCCTCTCTGTGCTTCCCCTCTCCTTCCTATCCCTAACTCTTCTTGAGTTTATCTTTCACTTTTCGGCTTCAAGGGCCAACTGTCTTGAAAAACTACCCTGGTTTCCTCTCAAATCAGAATTCCTCTCTCTGTCCTGGGTGCCCTTTGTTTAAGCTTGGGCTCTGGCACTTAGCACACCAAGCGCGGGATGAGTCACTGGCGTGCTTGTCTGTGGCTGAACAGAGAGCTCTGTGAGGGCAGGGATCGGGCTGCCATCAACGCCTGCTGCGCGCTGCTGGACACTTAGTAGGTGCTCAGGGTTTTCAGAAATGAGATTCCTTTTCTCGGGTCTTCCAGACTCGCCGTCTGGGGACAGGTCTTTTGGGGAACGACTCCAGGGGCTGAGACGGCCCCGCCCGGGCCCTGCCTGCCCCTCCCGCCCCAGCCTGGCCCGGCGCCTGGCAGGGCTCTGCGGGCCTCCGCTGCCCCGACACTGGCCCCGGCCCAGTTTCCCCGGCTTCTGAGCGCGGCCCGGAGCTACCGGGGGAACTGGAAAAACACTGGCAGGCGGCCCCACCCCCGGCCGGCGGCCGCGGCGCTGCGGCTCGGGCTGCTGCCTGGGAGGCGCTGGGCCGCGGGCGGGGAAGCGGGGGCGGCGGCGCGGGCGGCGGCTGCCTGTCAGCGGGAGCGGCGCGGGCTCGTGTGTCAGCGGCTCCCCGCCGCCGCCCGCTCCCCCCGCGGCCTGGCAGGCTGCCGGCTGCACAGGCGGGGGTTCGCGCCGTTCTCACGACCTCTCAGGTTGCCTGAGCTCATCTGGGAGCTATTCATTTCCTGCCAGAAAGCAGCCGGGCCTGCTAAGCAAGCCACCTTGGCCGCAGGGCCGCCGGGCCGCCCGCCGTGGCCGCCCTGCCCCGCGCCCGCCCGGCCGCGGCCCTGAGGCCTCCCGGGAGCCCCCGGCCGCCCCGGCGGGCGCGCGGCGGGGGCAGCTCGCGCGCCCATCTGGTTGCACTTAGGAGCGCGGGGGAAGCTGGAAGCGGTTGTTACCAGCCAAGGGGTGTGGGAAAAGTTAATTGACTTTAATGACAGGTTCCCGGGGACAGTGGTGACGATGAGGGGCTGCAGTTAAACCCCAGGGTCCCCACTGCAGAAACACGGGGGCGGGGGGGGGCGGGGGGACGAGGCTGGACGCGAGGATGCCTGGGTCTCGCTTACGGTCCTCCTGGACAAACCTTTGGTTTGAGGAGCTCTCCTACCCCGGCCCCCACACTTGCCCCTGCCCCCTGCCACCAAGGTTCCGCGCCTTTCTCGCTCCAGATGCTGCGGTAGGCAGCCCGAGGGTCTCCAATGAGAGGCTAACGCGAGCGGCCGCGGAAGCCCGAGGGCCGCATCTGGATACAGAGCTTGGAGATGGGCCTTATCTTTCGGAGAGATCAGCACTGCTGGGGGCAAGGAGAGGGGCTGCTGGGTGTGCCCCAAGGCCATATAATTAGGCAAGGCCCAAAAGACCTCCTGGGAAGCCAGAGTGAAGGCCCCTTTGATGCATCACCTCTCCCCCAGCTACTTCAGAGACAGCCAGGGTGCGGGAGGGCGCCACGTCTTAGAAAAAAAATCTATTCAGTTTATGGACCTGGAAATGTACCAGAGAAGGGAAATGATTTACCCAAGGGGACACAGTATAGTGGCTTAGAAGATCCTGAAAGTTCCCATTGGGGCCAAGGATACCCATCCCCCCTCTCATATTTTATAGAAACATGTCTTATTTAATAGTGTAAACTCAAATTTCAGGAAAAAAGAACAGTGGTCTTTCCACGCCACCATTATTACTTCTCAAAACTGATCATTTGTTAACTGATCATTTTCCTTTCATTTATCCCCCCTCTCTAGGAATCTATTGTACCTATGTATTTTCAGTGATATTAATAAAATGCACGATTCAGTATAGGGAAAGACATAGATATTTAATTTCCAGTTGGTAGTACATTGCCCTGTTTTTTCCCCTTGTGAATTTTAAAGAACATCAACACACAAAAAAAATCATTTTTTATAAAAGTTGAGATCCAGATGTCTGTACTGTTTCTGAGAGGACAATTAAGAATTCCTCGTGGGGACAGAGGACAAGCTTACCAAATGAAGAATTTGAGTTGGGGATGGGCGTGTTAATGCAACAATTGTTATTATGTTTATGTTTAAACAAATGGGAAAACGTGGGAAAAGGACATGATAAAGAAGTGTGTGTGTTTCTTTGGTGGAGGGTGTGCTGGACACCTTTCATGTACACAAAATAAGGAAAGTAGAAGCCAAATTTCAAAAAAGTATCTTTTAAACCTCTCCCTCTGGGGGCCGAAGCTGAAGGTATTGGAGAGAAAACCGACTGCTGTCTGCTAGATCATTCCTGTGATAGAGCTGCTCTCCACCACTGGCCTGTGGGAAAGGCCGAGCCAGGCGGGGGAGAGGTAAAGCTTTTGAAACAAGACAGAAAATCGTTGGCTTTATCTTTGTTAGGAAAGCTTCAAAGATTGATCTCTCCCGCCTCATCCTTCTCCCAGAAGCCGCTCTAAGGGAAGGGGGGCCAGAGAGGCTGGCGCGAGGGGCAGGGGGCGGGGAGGAGGACTGGCCGGTGGTGGGGGAGGAGGCAGCCCCGGCCAGACCCACAGCGCGGCTGATGTGTCTGGTCTCGCAGGGCTCGTGGTTTTCATTTCCCCAACACCTGGATGCAGTCAAACACCTGGCCAAATCTGACAAAATCTGACAAGCCTTTGTGATGGGATTTGGAAGAAATTCCCTGCAGATCCTGGCCCAGTTTAAAGCTGTCCGCTTTGAGTTAGGACTTGTTAAGGAGGGTTATGTGAGCTGAAACCCGAGACAACCCTTTTGCTTCTATCTGGAGCCCACATCTTGCCTGGAAATGGGGCATGACCAAGCGAAGGGGTCGCTTGCTGTTTGTATTAAAAGGGGAAGATGGCCTGTGTGCCTGCCAGCGCAACCCCCACATGCTTTCTCTATTAGAGCCAAGCACAGAAACTTATCAAAAACACATGTCTGGCGTTAATCATCTGGGCTGGGGCTCCACTTGGGAGTCTAACTAGCTGTCCCTTGGCAGAAGGAATCTGTTGACCCTTTCAGCTTGCTTGAAGAGGATGCAGAGAGGCTTTTCAAACTTTTGGATGCTGGTACTAGGGAATGTCTAGCTGCACCTAAGGATAGACTAACTAATGAATACCTCAACACTTCAAGGCAGGAGGCTGCAGGATAGTGTGTTTTTACTTTGGATGTTGGTAGTTGCGCCCCAGGGAATAGTGCCTTAGGAGATGCCCTTAATGTGTAATGGGCAATAGGACTAGATTTGTGAACTTCATGAGTTCAGTCCCCAGAAGCCATAGAATAAGGACTGAATGACTTAAAACAGTATTTTGAAATCCTTTAAAGGAAATTATCACAAGTTTATTAGGGAAGCCATATCAGATGGGTTCTTGTAAATTAAGTGGAGCTTAGTCTTTTTAGTCCAGGGAGAGAGAGTTAGTGAGAGATTTGATGAGGTATTTTTAAAATGTGGTCTTTTTGAAAACAACCAATTTCTGAATTCCCAGATTACACGTAATTTGAATTTCACCAAAAGTTTTTTTTTATATATTCTGAAATAATCAGTTCTAAGACATAAAAGCTTTTGCTCTTTTATCTTTTATTATATTTTCTCAAATAAACTTCCCCAAAGGAAGATATTTTAAGAGCATTTTCAAACATCTTTGGCATCACATAAAAAAGAAATCTCGTGTAAAAAACGAAATGTCATCTCAACTTTTATAATACAAAGGCGCAATCCAATATGAACATATAAAATATATACAAATATAGTGCATGGTCAGTCACTTAATACAGCTCTCTACAAAAAGTAACTTTTTAGAAAAAAAAAAAGTAACCACTTAATCACAAAAATCTTCTCTCCTAGTATCCAAGTTCCTGTTTAGAGTCCGGGGAAGAGAGGTGTATTGGGGAGTTTAGGGGGAGCAGTGGCCTGAGCCCCTCAGTTCCGCCACGGCCTCCACATGGAGTCCGCAGTGAGTGAGGGGCCGCTGGAAGGAGACACTGCGTTGGGACCCACAGAGGTCCCGCTGTTGCTGGTGTAGACCGGGATGACCGGGCCGCTGTGTGCGAAGGCCCCGTTGGGGATGAGGAAGGCAAACTGGCCATCGGGAGCTGGCACCACTTGGAAGCCGCCGAACACCTTGGCCGCCTCTCCAGCCTGGCTGCCCAGCTTGCAGGGTGCGCCGCCGGGAGGGGGCGCCGCGCCTCCGGGGATAGGCACGAGCGGTGGTGGCGGCGGTGCGAATGGCGCGTGCTGGGGGCCGCCGGGTCCTGCCGGGGGCGGCGGCGGCGCCTGCAAGGCCGGGTGGGGCTGCCCAGGATAGGTCATGGCGTTGATTTGGGTCATGCAGTTGGCCAGGTGTCCAAGCAGCCGGGTGCGCACTTCGGTGTTCACGCCCTCGCACGTGGACAGGAAGCGGGTCACCTCGTTCATGCACTCGCTGAAGCCGGCGCGGTACTTCCCCAGTACGCTCGGGTCTGTGCTCAGCGCGGCTGCAGGACAGAAGGAGACAGACCGGTCACCGAACAGTGCCGAACTCTCGGCCACTGCCTCCGGCCGCCCTGGGAGGTCCCTGCGGTGCGCCTCCCTGACCGCGCGGCCGCGGATCTACCTCTGGCTGGGAGGGTGGGGTAGGTTCAAGGAAACCAGCCACCTTTCTATACTGGCTTGGCGAACGAGGCTGAGACACTCCCTCCTCTTCACTCCCTGTCGTTCCATTTAAACCGACCTCAGCCCCAAGATCTGCCGCCCCCACCCCCGTGCGCGATGTGACCTTGGGCAATGCCACCCAACCCGCCATCCGAACCTCATTTCCCGTTCTGCAATAGGGGACGGTGGGCGGGTGTTAAGCCAAGTAACCCACAGACTCCAGTCAGCTCAAACCCGCCACAGTCCTACGTCCTTTCGCCGGGACCGGCTTCCTCCATAGCCAAGCTACCTGCCACCCTCTCGGCTACAACCTCTCTCCCTCCCTTCCCGGAACAGTAACAACTTGGAGTTGTGGCTATAAATAAGACCCAGACCGTGGGAACGCGAGAGTGAGCCAAGGCAGTAAAACGTAGCTGAATGCCTCTCACAACCCCGGGCGGAAGTCTGGAAGAAATCACCGCGGGGCGAGAGGGACGCCCGCAGAGGGGACGCGCGAGCCGCCCTCACCCGTCATCTGCGCCCGCTGCAGGTTCCGGAGGTGCTTCACTGTCATTTCCAGAATGTCCGCCTTCTCCAGCTTGGAATGCCGGGAGCTCTGCGTAGAAGAGGAAGCAAGGGAGCAAAGTGAGACCCTTGTCAGCTGCCTCGGAGTGCTGGGGGTCCCTTACCTTGGGTGCAGGGCCCACAACCGGGACCCCAGCCAAAGGGACCCGGCCCTCTCGCCTAGGAGATGCAGTGCTGGTGGGGTAAGATTCTCGCACTGCAGGTGAGGGGGTTTCATTTTTTTGAGGCTAATAAATAGCGTTTCATATTTTTAATAGTATTTTAAGAAGGCAGCATTCTCCACTTACATCTTTTTTAAGGGCATCCAAAATCAGTGTTTTCAGCTGGCTCAGACTTTCATTTATTCTTGCTCTTCGTCTTTTCTCCATGATAGGCTTTGATGACTGCAAAGGAAGAAGTGGGGGGAAAAAGCCTGAGTTCCCAGGGGATCTCCATTTTACCCGAGGGTTTTAAGAGAGAAAGAACAACCCCCCCCCCCCACACACACATAATCCAACTTATTTTCTCAGTCCTGCGGAGATATACAGGTACTACCCTTACCTTTCTGTGCTCTGATGCTGTCTTTGGTTTATCCGGTGTCGTGTTGACACTGGCTGGGGTAGCAGCCACCGGAGACGAGGAATTTTTCTCCATTAAATCAGCTGGCATTTTCTTTCTTTCCTTTTTTCCCCCTCAGTCCCTAGAGAATTTTGTTTTTGGAGTTTTAACACACGAAAAAAAATTTTTTGCTTATGTCCCTTTTACTTGAGACATTTATAAAACTACTGAGCAAGTGCTGAGGGTTTATTATATTTTACGGCTACTTGGTAATCAGTAGCTCTATTCCAGGACCGAGGAGAGAGGTAGACAGGGGATTCCGCTGTTATCAGCACCAGCTCCGGATCCTGTGTGATCCCCAGGCCCTGGCGGCCTCTATATATATCTGGGACTGCACGCGAATGGCTCGTGTGAAACTTCCCAAACTTTCTTTCCCACAGTAACTTTCAGCCAATGGGAGGAGGAGACACGCGGCACCGCTCGTGGACCGCGCCCCCCCATTGGCCGCCAGGCATAAGGTCTGGCGGCCAATGGCGCGCGCCTAAGCCCAGGGCACCGGAGGCTACAACGTCAATCAAAAGGATTTTAACCCCTTGCTACTTTCCCCTCTGGGCTTTGCTTTAGAGAGGATTTTCCGCTTTGGTTTTGGTCTTGCCTATTTCTTTCGGGGCCAGGGTCTTCGCTTTTTATTCTCTTTGCTATGTATAATAAAGTTACTTTGTAATAAATTCATTTGAGATACATTTTGAAAAGACACAGGAAAAGAAAAAAACAATTTGCAGTGATTGAAGGAAAGTGGGGAACTCATGCAAGGGTGTATTACCAAAACATCTAAGTGATTTCCCGCTCGGATTCTGTATATTCGTGTGAAAGCATACACTGCAGGGAGAAAAAAAATCTAAAAAATTCTTTTGGCAGAAAAAGAAACGCCTTCCACCTTACACTTGCAGGGTGTAAAATGGTTTTTAAATATCTCCTTACACAACCCTGTCCCTTACTCCGCTTCTGGAGTTGGGGCCTTGGACCTCAAGCTTCCCCAGGAAACAATCAGAATAATTTCCAACTGGGTAGAAAGGAAATGGAATTTCGAGTGAAAAAAATGAACAAGGGGGGCTTTGACAGCAATGCTGCAGGGACTTGCGCGCTCCTTTTTTCCTTTCCCTTTCCACCCGCAGGCTCTCAGGCCTGCTGCCCGTAGAAAGTGGCGGGCGGGGAAGAAAGCCTCTGCTCTCCCTCACCCCGCGGGCGGACACGGCGCCCGGAGCGCGCGGGCCCTTTAAGAACTACACCGGCCGAGCTGCAGTTTGACATCAGCCGGCCGGCGAGGGCGCGCCCGGAGCCGGAGCACGTGCCAGGATGTTTTATTGCCGCCGCGGCTGCGGCCCGACCGGGAGGATGTGTGTGTGCGTGCGTGTGTGAGTGTGCGCGCGCGCCCCGGGGGCAAGGAGGCGGGGGACGGCGGCGGGCGGCCGAGAGCGGGGGCTGGTTCCTGGTCCCCGGGAGAAGCCAAGAAGGTAAATAGCAGCTGCTGTGCTCGAGCCTGGGAAAACCCCGCCCCCTGCGCCTGGCCCGGGCTCATTGGCGCGCGCTGCGTGTGGGGTGTGTGCGTGTGTGTCCGGGCCCCCTCCCCCGGCCCCGCGGGGCCAGGAATCTGAAGGGGTGGCGGGCTAGGAGCCGAGCCCCGGCGCTTCCCCTGTCCCCTCCCCGGCCAAGGTCAGCCCTGCCCGGCGGGCGCGCGCCCGGGGAAGGGGAGGGGAGGGGGAGCTGGTCCACCCACCCCACCCCACCCCACCCCACCCTAGTTTAGGGCTTGGGGTTTTAGCTCGGCCGAAAGCCTCCCCCGCCGCAGCCCTGGGGCGGGGAGGGAGCCTCCTGGTCCGCTCCTCGCCCCCGCCCTGCCTCCCCCCGCAGGGCCCCCGGGCGCCCGCCGCGGTCACGAGATGCCTGACCGCACTTAGGAAGCGGCCGGGTCAGCCTACTGCCTCCGCTCGGCGGCTGTGGTTAAAGCGGCTTCGCGCCGCCCGCCCCTTCCCTGGGTCCGGGGCTGCCGGGCAGCTCCCCCTCGCTGCGCCCGGGAGGCCGTCGGCGGGCGGCCGGGAAGAGGCGGGCGGCGCGGGCGGCTGCGTGCTGCCGGCTAGCCGGGCCGCGCGCCGGGAGGAGCCGCCGCCGCCGCCGCCGGGTGCCACGTGGCGGGCGCCGGGCCGGGAGCGCCAGGGCTCTGGCGGCGGCCTCCCTGGGGGATTTGCCGCGCGGGGCGGGCGGCGCGCACTGTCCCGGCCGGCTGGCCGCCACCGTCGCCTCCCGCCCTCCCTCCTGCCTGCCTGCCTGGGTCGCCGGTCTCCTTGCTCCCACCCAGGGTGCCCTCCAGCCTCCTCTAGTCTTCTCAGCGTCCGGGGCCTCTGCTCTCTGCTCTGGCGGTTCGGGGTAGCCTTCCACACCAGCGTCGTCTTTGATGTTGTGCCCCACCCCCGACCCCCCTCCCTTCCCGTGTCCCCGAGGCCTGGCAGGCATTTCTCAGACACTTCATTCCTTCCTTCCTCTGAGCTCCCACTGAGATAATGTTGTAAATGATTTCACCAGATCTTGTGCCCGGATGAGATTCAGTGGTTCCTTGACTCTGAATGACATTGGACAAACCCTTCTCATTTATGATGGAACACAAACTCAGTGCCAGACACTGTGTTAAACCCTGGGATTACCACGATCAGAGAGACAGTGGCAGCTTGCAAGTAGTCTACGTACAGCGCACTGTGGAGGCAGACAAACCCTGATTTTCTGACTGATGGCCTGGCATTCCTTTCTTTTTCCTTTCTCTTAGGGCTTCCATGATGGTTTCAGGGGTCAGGAGGACCTTTAATAAAGAAGGAAACCACCTCTGTGAATAACAGTATTCCTGGGCTACCTGGAGAATGCCGAATAAAGACAGTTACTCCCAGTAGGAAGCCCACAGCCTCTAGATACATGTCCTCCTGAGTGCAGCCAACATCTCTGGAAATTCCAGAATTTTCTCGAGGTCTGAGGTTTATGAGAGACAGTTATATGTCTCTTAGGTGGTGGTGTCCACTCGGGTCCAACTCATACCGAGCCTACATGCCACAAATGAAACACTCCCTTACACTGTACCATGCCAGGCATTATGTCAGTGCTTCTCTGCTGTTCATGGGGTTTTCAATGGTAGATTTGGGGGCAGAGGTCAGGGGGGACTGGGTTGCCAGGTCTTTCTCCCGAGCCTACAGCACCTGGTGTTCCCAGGTGGCCTCCCATACAAGTACTAACCAGGCCTGACCCTGGTTAGCTTCCCAGGTCTGACGGGATCCGAAGTTAGGGTACTAGGCTGCAGGAGTTAGAGGTAAATGCTGTGGAGGGTCAGAATTAAATGACTTGTAAGTCGTGCTGCTTTGGAAAACTTGGTGGAGCTGGCCTTAGCTTCCCACCTTGAAAAATAAGTAGGATTAAGGCACTGGAAATATGCTGAATCATGGGGCTGGGGAAGAAGGGAGTATTCATGGTATTTAAGGCCATGGGCACTTGAAGTCTTTATGCAGGGAATGTGGCCTGGTGCTCAGAGGGGTGTGAACAGACAAGGAGGAAGATGGAGGCCATTACACAAGACCTTTAAAAGGCGTGCTTTTTGAAGGGCTTTCAACCTCTTTAAACAAAGGGGGCTGGGATTTAGCCCAGTTGGTAGGGTGCCACTCTGCAGTCTCTGAGGTCCTGGGTTCAATTCCCAGCACAGCAAAAATGGGAAAAGGATGTGGCAATCCACTCCTGAGGCAATCCTGAAACAATCAGCCATTGAAAACCCTGTGAGTGTTGCTGTGAGTCAGACACAACTCAAGGGCGCCTAACAACAACAACAACAATAACAACAACTTTAAACAGAGAAAAACCATAAAATGTTCATAGCAGAGAAGGGACATTGGGGTTCCCCTTTAGGAATATGCCTGTGGCAAAAGTATGGAGTGTGGACTGCAGTGTTTGGAGGCAGGCCAATTAGAAAGGTCTGGCCAGTAAAGATTCGTAAGTGACAGGTGGAGATGGACACTCAGGTGGAAGCACCTGCTTGGACCGGGCTCTCCTGGGCATTGACTGCTCACTGTCCAGAGACGTGAGTTCACCAGAAACCTGTTCACCCTTTCATGCAGTGTTCTCTGTTACCCACCATCTGGAGTCTGACTGAGGAATCATTGTGGCTCTGACCATGTTTACCTTCTAAGCCTCATTTCCACCCTCAGGACAGCCCTCAAATCTACAGCCAAACTTTTACCTCATTGCAGGCTTGGTTTACTCACTCTTGCCCCTTGAGTTACTCTCTGGGATTTTTTTATTTTTTTATTTTTTTTATTTTTTATTTTTCTTAATACAGTGCAGAGTGGGCTGTGCCCTATCATGTTCTGAAAAAATGATGAACAATGCCTTCTTTGTTGACCTGCGACCTGGGGCAGTGGGGCAGAACTTTCCTTTCTTCTTTTAACATCTGGAAATGCGGTGATGACAGAAAATTGTTGCTTTTGGAAAAGTGGGGTTTCCTGCGTGTTGGAAATCTCTTGGTGAAAGGTGGTGAGCCTAGGAAGTTACCCTCCTTTACCCTCCTTTGTGCTGTGCCCCTAGTAAACTTGCAAGCTTCTTAAAATGCTTCTACTCAGCACCTGCCTTTTTAGGAAACGGCACAAATACACTGACCCAGATTCTCCCAAGGAACCAAACCTTTCCTAGGAGAGATGTTAACCCTGTCAAGGTCCCCCCTAAACTCTTCAGAGCCAGCGCCTTCTACACTAAGCTCTCTTATGATGTTGGCAGCTGACTGCTCCTGGGCTCTAATGAACTAGCCTGGCAGTTACCGTGCTCCCTTCTAGACTGAGAGTCTTTTTCATCTTGTTCTGTTGCCTCTTGGGCCTTGGCTCCCTGAACGTACATGGAGGGTGGAATATAGTCAGGTTAGGGGCTCGCAGCAGTGCCCCATGGGTCAAAGGTTTAATCACCTACTTATTTAGTGGCACTTCAGGAGTGGTTAGCCTGGTAGAATGAACAAGTGACTTCACACACATACTTTTAGGGAGAGAGACATAGGGCTCAAGTAATCAAAAATTGTTGTTAGGTGCTGGCTAGTCAGTGTCCGACTCAGCGACCCTGTGTACAGTAGGCAAAACAGTACTGTTAGTGCTTCTCTGCTATTCACAGGGTTTTCAATGGCTGATTGTTTTTTGACAGTGGGTTTCTGGGTCCTTCTCCTAAGCCTACAGCACCTAGTGTTCTCAGGCAGTCTCCCATCCAAGTACTAACCAGGTCCACCAGTACTTAGCTTCTAAAATCTGATAGGATGGGACACCACAGTGGTATAGCTGAAGACTAATCAAAAATTAGTCATGAATATTTGCCTGAGGGGAAAAAATACCCACATAAATTCTCTGGTTCTTTACTCTTAGTGGTTCTTCACTTTTAGTATTCTAGAAGAAAGCCAGGCACGGTGTTGCTTGTAATCCAAGCACTTGGGAGCCAGAGGCAGGAGGACTGTGAGTTTGAGGCCAGCCTGAACTACACAGAGAAACCCTGTTTGAAACAAAAACAATCAAGAACGAAGTTTCTTTTGTGTTGTTTTCTTGTGCTGGGGATGGAACAACCCAGATGCTTGCAGATGATAGGCAAGTGCTCCACCACTGAACTATATTCCCAGTCCAGAAAGTATCTTGCAAATGTACTCATAGGTTAAAGGTGGTACTTTCTCCATCCTTCTCCAATAGGGCAGTAAGCCCATGGACTCCAAAACGACCTTTGGATTTGGAAGCCTCCTTAGTAACAGCCTGTATTTTTCAGCCATCCTTTTCCCCTAGTCCCAAAGCAGAGAGAACATTGAACCCTGGACATCAGTGGAGGTTACTTCTTTGATCCCACTGTTGTTTCAAGAAAATGCAGAATCTTTCTCATTGCATTTTACACTTAGTAAACACAACCAGGGTTCCTGTGATTGCCTCCTCCTGGAGTCTCCTCCACCCCACGAAGGATGATTTCTCTGTCTTACTGTATCACCTGTTTGCTTTTAAACCATAAAACAAATGCCTGCATCTCCGGAGAGACTCCCCTTTGTCCCTTAGGTATTGGAATGGTTTGTGAGTTTGGTTTAAAGCTACAGAGAGAGGAGAGAAGAAAAAGGTATTTTGCCTGAGGCCTCGAAGCTCTTATTTTCCTTTTCCTCCGCTTGACTGACTTTCTCACACTCAGATTCCCTGAAGCCTGCCAGAGAAGTGGTCGCTGCTTTGCTGAGAGCTATCCTGGGAGGGCTATTGAAAGAACGCTGAGTAAGTACACACAGGCTGGATTTTTCCCCTCCCCTCGGTACCTGCTGTGCACCTGTACCGGGCGCAGTCCCACACATATCACCTGATCTCAGCCCTTTCATAGACCATGAGAAAAATAAAGCCCAGGACAGAAGAGACATGCTTGCTGTCCCCCAGGAGTGCAGCCAGCTCCTTGCAGTTCGAGCACCCAGAAATGGCACATTCCAGGCTGCTCGTGCATGTTTACCTGCATGTTCTGGGTGACAACATTGGGACAGGGAGGGATGCTGGCGATTGCCTCTATAATGACCACCTGGCTTCTCTGTCCTCCAGCACCTGGCTGGCTGGTGGTTTATGATCCTTTACTAGAATTATTATCATACTCTTTCTAGATAAGAGTCTCTACATGCTCATCATACAATTCATAACCAGGATATTTTTACCTGTTCATGGAGGGACCGTCAAGAAACCTGTAAAACCCTTAAAATGGAATTCTAAATTATGCTAAAAACACTCCGTTAGCAGGAGTCTAATAAATACTCAAATAAGTGAAGAAATGCAATCATTTCTTCCTGAGCTTTCAGCAGATCCACAAAGCTTTTTGTGACCAGAAAGCATTAAGGAAAGCCAATCCAGACAATCTGTTCTTCCTTCCTAATGGGACTCTGTGCCCCAGAGAGGGGAAGAGACTGGCTCAAGAGCCCACAGCAACATAAGACTGGGAGTGGGGGTGGGCAGAGCCAGCTCAGGGTGCTTTCCAACACAAATAGTGCTGTGGTCCTCTGGGAATTTTAGGGGAGGGTTTATAAAGTTGTGATTGCTTGCCAAACCCTGCATTTAAAGTGGAGACATAAATAAAGATATTTTGAATTCCTGCAAGTTTGTCTTTCTTAATTCTGAGGTTCTTCAGCAGTTCTGTGCTCATCTTTTGGGTGGAGCAAAGGAAAAAGTATCTTTAGGGAAGAGGGGGATCAGGAATGCTTGGGGCAAATGCCTCGTTGCCAGGAAGAGGCATTAGAAACAACTGCAGCGCTGCATTCCATCTTTGATAAAAATAAGTTGCCACTTCTGAACAAAACGCCTGGTTGATTCCTGGCCAAGCCTAGACCATGCTAGGCAAAATGGGGGTGGGGGTGAAAAGCAACCACTTTCAACATCAGGCTAATAGCAGTCTGTAATGCTCCCCCGCCCCCCAACACTTGATTGGAGCCAGTAAGACCAAGGGAATGTGCACTCCTCTAATGGGCTCTGAAAGAGGATGGCTGCCAAGAAAGCCCTCCCCATTGGGGTGGGGGTGGGGCGCCTTGTACAGGCCTAACTCCCACATTTGGCCACAGCAGCAGGGGTGGGAAGGCTTTAAATGTGCTCTTAGCTAACCTCCTAACCTCCAGAGCAAGGCTTTCGCCAGGCAAGCCTTCAGGCTTGGGGCTGAGGGGGCAATCGCAGCAATCAACAAGGATGCTTCTCTAGGCCTTAGGGCATTAAAGGCCCAGAGCTGTGCTGAGGGCTGGAGCATGTGAGGGCAGGCTCAGGCGCCTTGGGAAGACTCAGGAATGTGAGGGTGAAGCTTAGCCCCTTAAAACCCATGCATGCAATTGTTTTTTGCTAACAAGCCTCTCAAATTGTGACATCAGACCAAATTTCTCCAAAAATCAAAAACAAAACCAACCAAACAATGACAACAAAACCCCACATAGCTAGCCAGAAAAATTATTTGAATAAAGTTTAGGACTTGAAGGTGATATGGATGAATGTATACAATATATTTTAAATTACAATAATCCTTTTCCTTGAATTAGCTCAGGTTATTGAAAGCTTGGGGCTGGGATTTAGCTCAGTTGGTAGAGCGCCGCGCTGCAGTCTCTGAAGTCCCAAGTTCAATTCCCAGCACCACAAAAATGGGAGAAGGGCCTGGCAATCCACTCCCAAGGCTATCCCAAAACAGTCAGCCATTGAAAACCCTATGAGGGTCGCTATGAGTCGGATACCAACTCGACAGCACCTAACAACAACAACAACAAATTGAAAGCTTGAGGCTGAGGAAGACAGAAGAAGAGTCCTGTTGGTAGGTGTCCTCGAGTCCAGGTCTGAATCAGTGACCCTATGTATAAAAGGCGAAACGGTATTGTTACAGTCCTGAGAGGTCATCAAATCAGCCCACTTAATGGATCATGAAACTGAGTCCAGGAAGAAGTAACTTGCACAAGGTCAAATGGCTTCCCCAGAGAGGGATTCATAAAGCCTGAATTAGGCCCATGTTTTCTACCTGCAGAGTTAGTCACCCTCTCTACTATATATCTCTATAGAAGAAAAGCATTTTGAAACATTTCTTTCAGTAAGTGGCTAACATTACCCCACAGACTGATTTTCTAGCTGAGAAGCCTGGTCATCTGCTGGTGAGCTGTTCTGGTAGTGCCCCAGAGCACAGTTCAATTTGAGGTTGGCTGCACTGGGATTCTCCCTCACATTTGCTCATCACCCTTTCATTGTCTAGAAAGGAAAGAATCTTGACTACTGCTTTCCCAGAGACAGAAAGCCTTTTGCAAGGGCCACAGAGAATGTAGTGCCTGCAGCCATAGCACTGTGGCGCCTGATCCTTTCAGATCCTGGAAGCTAAGCAGGGTCAGGCCTGGTTAGTACTTGGATGGGAGACACCTGGGAATACCAGATTCTGTAGGCTTGGGAGAAGGACCCGGCAGCCCACCCCCAAAAAACAATCAGCCACTGAAAACCCTATGAATAGCAAAGAAGCACGACAATACTGTTTCACCTGTTGTACGTAGGGTCATTATGAGTCAGACACTGGCTCCATGGCATTTAACAACAACATAGAGAATAGGCAGTCTGCCTTGGAGTCAAGTATGCCAAGCCAAGCCTCATATCTTCCCTTCTTTCTTATCATCCTCAACCCTTATTTGTCTTCTAGAAGGAAGTCTGGGGGAGAGAACAGTTCCAGCTCCTGAATCTGTGCTCCACCAATGCTAAGTTTTTACCTTAGGACCAGAGGCCATGATGCTAGGAATGCAGCAAAGATGTTAGCACACAAAGACATTGAGTTGCTGGCTGAGGTCATGTTTAGGAGCAGGAGGGACAATTAAATAAATAAATAAATAAATAAATAAATAAATAAATAAATGATTCCGGAGTGTATGTATGATGAGATATTTGCATGTGACAATGTTTTCCTTTTAGATGTCTGGCTTAAAGAATAAGAGAAGATGGTCCAGGGAACTGCCACAGGGGCATGGTTGGGAGTTTCTGGTCTCTTCCACAAACTGGAGATAACCTGTCCCCCTACCGCATAGCACTTGAGGGTGCATAAGGCACTTTTACATCCATTGCAGCCTTTTGTCCTTGTACCCAGCCTTCCAATACTATCTAAACTGGAAAGACTTGCATGGGCAGCCAGGGGTGAGGGAGAAGATTCATGTGGTAAATGCAGGAGACATTTGCCTGGGCAATGAGCTATTAGGGGCACAGGATATAGGGTAGACAAGCTTTCTAGAAAGTGGTACCGTTACAGAGACAAGGCAGGGTAGGGAGCTTGAGGCCAAGAGAACTGATGTTTCCTTGTCAGGGAAATGCATGGGAAAGAGTAAGATTTCCAGGATCTGGAACAGACAGAACAAAGGAGAAGCCTATCCATTTGATGAAAGATGTCAGTAATTCAGAGCACACGTTTCGGGGGAAAGGGCAAAGAGGAAATGTCTTTTCTTATGGAGGAGGCCCCGAAGGCAGGCATGGGAGACATGGGTGAAGGAATCTCATTTAGCAAGGTGACCAAGCAGATTCTGGAAATGACACTTACAGGTCACTTAGGCTCCATTGAGCTGAGGACAGAGCTGCTTAGTTCAGCATCCAATGCCTCCTCAAGGCTTTCTGGGAGGATCTCAGAAAGGCACATCAGCTTTGCCACTGAGGGCCCTTGGAGAATTCTAGAGTCTCTGACTCCTTGCTAGTTGATTGTTTTGTTCTGTATGGTTTGTATTGCTGAAACGTCCCAGACTGGAAATGGTGGGATTGTCTGGCATGGTAACAGTAAGGGCGGTAATGAGGAAACTTGATCCTTCTGTACGGTCAGTCTGAGGGAGGTGGTCTCAGAGAAGAGGTGCTAGGATGGATCAGAAAAGGCAGGACCAAGCGTAAAGCCCTGTTGTCCCTCCACCACTGTAGGCAGCTGTCCTACTCAATGAATGGTGATTATATGAAGTAGGGGAAGGAGTCCCTCCTTATGTGGGATTGGACTATCACAGGCCAGCCTTGGCTGAAAGCTGCATGGTGAGCTCCCCAAAACATACCGGTGCTAGGCTGCCCTGACCTGATGGTAGGTCTCTTGATGAGGTCCCAATACGTTGCTGGCTCCTGGAAGAGGTTGCCATGCTGTGCATGTATTGCATACCTAGCCAGCTGTGGCCTTAGTCTCATCAGGCTCTCCCAGGTACCTAGGGGCCCACTTACTCAAGTTCAGGTACTTGATCTCCATGTCCTGTGTAGCTATCCAACCCTCTATACCCTCCTTACTTGCCCTCAAAGTCCTGCAGCTGGAACAGACTTGGTGTCTGTGACTGCCTGTCATCTGGACAGAGGTGTAGAGTCCCAATTTGTTTACTTTGTGTCAAATGGGCCTGTGTTGGTGGCAGACAATACAGTGAGGATTGGAACTCTCCAATTCCAATTGCCTGCTTCATTTAATTCTCCTCAACAAATATTTTTGAGTGCCTACTCGGAGCAAGTCAGAATGACATACCGGTTTTGATGGTTACTTCCATTTCTGCCTTCTGTTCAAATCCTCCTAATCTGTGAAGAGTAGTAACATTATAAAAAATTCCCCCTTACCTCCCATATTCTTCATCTTCTTGGTTCTCTAACAAAGAAGCCACAAAGCTTCTTTGGTGTTCGGTAAAATACCTTTCACAGAATAAGCACTGCCAAATATTTGGAGAATATACACATGGATGAAATTGGATTTAGGGAAATAAGTTTTATTGGTGATTCAAGGAACCCTCAGAGGGTCAGAATATTTTTCTAAATTTTCTTTGATTGCTTAATCAAAGGAGTAGGTTTACTTCTGACCACTCCTAGTGGCTGCCTCTGGGCAGCTAGGTCACCCCTGCAGAAAGCAGCTCTGTTGCAATCAGGTGAATTTAGAGGAGTCTGTGGCTGTCCGTGTTTTCCCAGGCCTATCTTTATTGATGGTTATTAAAGACACACCACCACATGGCAATATGCAAGTACAAAGCAATTCCCAGGGTAAGGTACGTGGGAAGAAGCGAGATACTGAGCTCCCAAACAATTCTACTGTAATCGCAGGCTGCCGTATCTGTGTATAGTTAATAAGTAAGATTTAAGCAGGCAGGTTCTACCATTGGAAAGCAGCATGGAAAGGGTAAAAGGCAGGTGGGTAGAGCTTGGGTCTTTCTGAAAGACTGGAAAACAAAATGAGAAGGACACTTGGGACAGGTGAGCGTAGGAGGCCCTCAACCAGGCACTACACAAACCCAGCCAGTGGTTGGGAGGTACGCCCCTGCTTCCTTCCTCTCCTACCCTCACACTCCTCTTTCTGTGCTGGCTTCTCATGAAGATTCTGTACAGGCAAGAAGTAAATAGGAACCGTGCTCAGGTGCATTCAGCTAAAGAAGTGTGAATGGAGCACACAAAACACCTATTTTTATAGAGTACCCCAACGTACCTGTTGTTTTATGATGCTGAGTGACATCGATAAAGGCAGCCATAAAGTTGAGGTGCAATGTCTCGTTCTATTTAAATAGAGCCTTCCTCTGTGAGCTTCAAGTGTTTTACAGCTGAGATTTGACGGATTAGGAATCCTGAGCATATATCCATATTATATGTTCAGGAAAAGTGGCATAGCAGAGTAGCTAAAAAGAGATTCCAGAGTCAGACTGCTTGGGTTTGTGTCCCAGCTAATTCGCTTTCTAGCTGTGTGACCTAACAATTTTAGACCTCAATTTACTTGCCTGTTTGATGGGAAGATAGTCACAGTACCTATTTTATAGGATTATTCTGAGGATTAATGTATATACTGTGCTTAGAAGTGCCTGGCAAATTGCAAATACAGTATAATTCTTAAGCATTTTTATTTTTCTGATATGTGTATTTCTGACATATAAGTATCTTCATTTATATCAAAAAGATGTTAATATTTCCAAAGAAATAGATGGAAAACCACCATAGTGAATTGGTCTCTGAGAATATTTAGCAAACCAAAGGCTTCAGCCAGCCTTTTATGACTCACAGACTGAGATTTGTCTGACCTGGTGATCAAGTCATGAGAAATCTTTAAAAAAATTATCTGACTCTGTCTCCTTCTCCAGGGAGGAGGTCTCCACTCCCTATGCCCTGTGGTTAGGCTTTGTTTGTGGGCAGTTACGGAGTTCAGAGTGTGGTGTGGTCCTGCCTTTTCATGGAAAGGAGAGATCTGAATGAAGCCAACATGAATCTGACCTGCAGGATATGGGTACCCCTTCTCCACCCTGCCCTGCCTAAGGAGGCAGGAAGGCTTGGAAGTGCTGCAGAGGGACACTGGAACCAAAGGAGTAATGGAAACGGATCCTCTCTGGATCTCAGTCTCATTTTTATGAGATAAGATTGATGAGGAAGATGAATACCCAAGACCCGTCCTCCTCTTCTGTGTTGTTGTAGTTACTTGCCGTTGAGTTGTGTCCAACTCATAGCAACCTGCATAGGGTTTTCAATGGCAGATTGTTTCAGCATTATCTTGGCAGTGGATTGCCACATCCTTCTCCCATTTTTGTGGTGCTAAGATCGAACCTGGGTCCTCAGAGAGTGCAGAGCAGCACTACGCCAACTGAACTAAACCCAACCCTCTCTTTTGTGTAGGTGACTATATAACTTTTGGCTTCAGCTGGGACCTGCTGAGTGTGAAAAGAAAGACAATGCTATTGGCAATTACGTCAGGAGATCTGGCATAACTGAGACACGTGACCAGCCTACTTCTAAGAGCTGACAACTCCAGGTGTTAGATAGTTCGCCTGCTGACTCAGACACTAAATGCTTCCAGAGAGAAAGGGAGAAGAAATATTATTGAAAAGTTGCTAATGTTTTAGCACCCCAGAACCTCTAGGAGGTGACATCACTGACCTACCATCCATTGAGGAAGGAGACCATTTTGAACCTAGAGGACCCCATTCAGCCCCAGTTTTTATCAAATCTCAGAGGGCTAAACTGGCAACTGAAAAACCACTATGTACACCAACAGGCATCTTCCATTTTCCTTTGAAAATAGTGAATGGAATGAACTTAGTTGTTTGATCTTGTGGAGCCAAACATAGTAGGTGCTCAGTTTTTAACCCAGGGAGAAGGAGAAAAAGGCTCTGTGATAATTATACTTACAATATGGTGTGTTTGACATGATTTGGTTTCTTCTTCAATAGAGTGGTTGTGCTCCAGGTGTCCCTGGTTGTCATCGTACCCAGATGTGGCTACAGCATAATAAGCCTATTCTGGAGGCTATGTCTACCAACCGTGGCTGAGAACATCCATTTTCATTCTGTGTGTGAGTATGGAAAAGGCAGGTGCTACCATGTGAAACCCAGGCCATTGTTCAAAGGCAAAGGGGAACTCAGAGGAAAGCAGCACTTTCCAAACTAAAATATTTGCCCCATTAGCCGTGAATTTGACAAGTCTTTAATTTTTATTTTTTAACATACTTGTTTTCTAAACCGGCCAAAGTCAAGGTTTATACTTTGTTAATCTCATTAGAAAAATAGACAAGAAAGGAAAGAAAAATGGCTCCCTTGCCTGGGTGTTCATATTTGTGCCTATTTAATGATTAATGATACCTTGTGGGCTATTGTTTGATGTGGCCTCTACTGGTTTGAACAGGAGAATACTGATTCACTCTCCAGGCATGTAGGAATCACAAGTGTTTACCCTGAGACAATAAATGAAAGGGGGAGATAAAAATAACACCCACATATGCTGAGTTCTTTGAGTAAGAACTGGTGATAACATAGGGATCTTAGTCCTTGCTACCCAGTGTGGGGCCTGCTGCTTTCTCTCTCCAAACAAGACTGTGGAGAATGACCCAGACAGGGGCCTTTCAGGATTTCAGAGTTTCTCCTTCATCTGTGGATGGATTTGAGGCAACTTTCCCTCCATTTCCATGTGGCATGCATTTGTTCTCCCTCATCTGTCTCTGTGGACAACTCAGTTCCAGTTTTTTTTTTTTTTTTTTTCCATATGTCTTTCTAGGGCACCTTCCTTAGAGTCTTCCTCTCTAGGCTTTTCATTTCTCCTTACTCTTGGAGAGGCTCTGGCAGGAATCTACATGGGAAGATGGACGTATGCCTGACAGCGGGGCTGGTGGGGCTGGAGAAGACAGTATATCCAAGAGATTAAGAGGTCTGAAGACCTTGGGGACTGCACAGAACTACAGTGAAGGAGGGTCCAAAAATGGCACCAGGCTTGTCTCCTCTGCTAATAATGACCCCTAGACTTAACTTCCCTCCTCTCTGCCAAAAAGCCTAGAGCTCAGTGAAGGAAGATGGACAAATCTGCAGTTGCTCTGATGATCCTTTTTCAGGAATATTTTACTTTGAGATAATTCTACACCCACAGAGAGGATGAAAGGCAGCACAGAGAGCTTTCTTATGCCATTTAACCAGCTTCACTTTATGTTACTGTCTCACATGACCAGAGGAGGATAATTGAAACTAAGAAAACACTCTCAGTACGTGATCTGGATTTCACCACTTTGTCCACTGCTGCCTTTATTTATTTACTTCTGTTGGAAGATTCTGTCTAGGTTCCATAGTGCATTTAACAGTCATGTCTCCTCCACTCTGTCACAGTTCCAGTCTTTCTTTACCTTTCATGCCATTTCTAAGAGTACCAGTCGGTTATTTTGTGGAAAGTCCTCCACCATTCTACAGCCATACCACTGTGGCATCGAATCCTGTCAGATCTGGGAAGCCAAGCAGGGTCGTACCTGGTTAGTACTTGGTGAGAGACTGCCTGGGAATACCAGGTGCTGTAGGCTTGGCAGAAGGACCTGGCAACCCACTCCCAAGAAATAATCAGCCATCTTAAACCCTATGAATAGCAGAGAAGCACTGACAATAGTGTTTCATCTGTTATACATAGGGTTACCATGAGTGGGACACCTACTTGACCACACCTAACACACCATGGATTTGTGTGATGTTTGTTCTTTTTTACATTGAGGAGTTGCAGCCTTGGATAGGATACCATAGGGATAGGGTGCCTTTCCCAGGGCATCCTACCAGGGGATACATGATACTACTTCATCTCCCTCTGATTTGGGCTATGATCACTTGGTTAAGGTGGTTTCTGCCAGGATTATCCACCATAAAGTTCTGATTTTACCCCTTGTAGTCCCCGAATATTTTGAACTGGGATATTTTAAGACTCTGCCAAGAGGCTACTTCTGTTTGTGTGTCTGGCCATTAAATTTAGAATCCACCAAAGGATCTTGCCTTTGTTACTCTGGTGATCTGATGCTGATATTTTATTTCCTATCCTTTCTACATCTATTAGTCAGAAATCTCCTTAGGGAAGAGTTGCCTGACATTATGTACATTCTAATAAGGTAGAAATAATATAATCCATACTCTTTCAGAGTATATATTTTTAGATAAGGTGACAATATATTAAAAGGTGACATGTACTATAGAGAGAAATCAAGTGGAGGAGGATGCAGGTTTAAATTGTGTACTCAGGAAAGGCTTCAGAGAGAAGACTTCCTAGAAATGCTTTGGGGAAATCTTTCAAGAGTGAGGGAACAGCATGTACAAAGGGTCTGAGGCAGTACTGTGCCTGTATGCTCTAGGAACTGCAGGAGGCCAGAGTGAGCAAGGCAAGGGGAGAAGGGGAAAGGCAGATAAATGAAAAGCAACAGGTCCAGATGGTGTGGGCTGAGGAGGGGGCACTCTCAGGGCCTTGCTGTTGTGCTCAGGGAGGCAAAAGCCACTGTAAAGTTTTGACTACAGGGCTCATGTGAGGTGTTCTGTTTGTTTGTTTGTTTTGTTTTATTTTTGTGCTAGGGACTTTACATATGCCAAGAACACACTCTACCACTCTGCTCTAGCTTCTGCTTCAGCTTTTTAGAGGACCATTTTGGCTGCCCTATGGTAGACAAGAATGGAGGCAAGGAGACTAATTAAAAAAACCATGACATTAACCCAGGTGAGTGATGTAGGCAGCTTAGGTGAGAATGGTAGCCATGAGGCTCAGGATCCTCACTGGATTGGGACGTGTTGGGAAGGTAGAACTGCTCCTGCTAAGAGAGATTTTCTGCAAGGTGTGGTGGTACACACCTATAATCCCAGCGACTTGGAGGTGGAGGCAGGAGGATTGCACATTCGAGGCCAGAAGCAGCCTGCATAATTTAGCAAGATCCTGTCTCAACATAAAAAGAAATTAAAAATGGGTTAGAGGTGCAGCCCAGTGATAGAAGACTTGCAAAGTATGTGTGAGGGCCTAGGTTCAACCCCCAAGTGCTGTTTTATTTAAAAAAAAAAAAAAAGGAAGAAAGAAAGAAAGAAAAGGAAATAAAGGAAAAGAAAAGAGAGGAAGAAAAAGAAAAGCAAAGAGAAAAGAAAAGAAAGCTCTTCTGGCTGTCTAGGGGTTGTCCTCTGTCTTCCCCTGTGGCAGGGGCTGAAGGAACATTGCCTGCCCTGCCAAACCTCAGCTCTGCCGGCCATCATTGGAGCCCTGCATGATGTGGGCCCTCTGCCTTCTCTCTGCAGCAAACCACATCCTTCGTTCTGTCCTAGGGCCAATGTTTCACTCAGGCCAACCCACCCAACCGAGGCTCCCGCAGTCCCCCACCCTGCCATCCCCTGACCCAATTAAGACCTTCCCACCCTCCAAGACTCAGCTCCGTGAACACCTGCTCTGTAGTCGGGGGACTTTAACTCCACCCTGCTTCACACATGTAGCCCCCAGAGGCATCCATGGCCTCAAACACTCCTGGGACCTCAGAGCCTCTGAACTCAAGAAAGGGCACACACAGGGTATCCTAAGCTGGGTGGCTGGCTGGTTGGTATAGGCACATCATAAGGAGGAAAATGCTGTGTTTCTTCCTACTCTTCAAGTACATTTTGCATTATAGCCCACATATATTCACATTGCCTTTAATATAAAAATCATATTTCTGGCTATCCTTCTGCCCAACCCTTAAAGCAAAGTTGAGGTGCCAAGCTTCCTTTTGTTAGGACACTTTGCACACTTATGGGGAGGGAGCCTGTGTATTCTGCTTTGAGAAGTCAAATGACTGGGTTTAGAATAAATACACATGTTTAAAATTTCAAGCTGTACAAAAGGGCAGATCTTGAAAT
Source organism: Pedetes capensis (assembly GCA_007922755.1). Classification (NCBI taxonomy): domain Eukaryota; kingdom Metazoa; phylum Chordata; class Mammalia; order Rodentia; family Pedetidae; genus Pedetes; species Pedetes capensis. The sequence goes on from VMDO01005233.1 coordinate 71,759, forward strand.
CTGACCCTTCTATCTGGGGCCTCTGTCCCCTAAGTCCTGCTGAGAAGCAGTCACACTTACTCCTCTATTACATACCCACATGGGGATTGCTAATGAATGGTCAGTGGCTGGTAGCAGGTGATGACAACCATGGAGGGTAAACTGAGGTGCTGTGAAGACCACCTCCCAGGTCCATACTCCTTAGGGCTAAGGCAGCTCCCATGTAGACTGGCCAGCAGCAGAATGGCCCACCTGCCATTTTTATTGTTGTCTTTGACTCAGATCAAGTAGGAGTGACTTTGCAAAGACTCCACACTCCGGTGGAGCTGGGGTATTTGCTGCCACCCTCCTTGGCTATGGTTGGTGCCCGCACAGTGAGACTTGTTATGGTTGAGATTCCCCAGGTTGACTGTTGTCTTCTCTTCCCCTCAAAGTCAGCCAGGCAGAGAAAGAAATGCACCCAAAAGCACCATCAAGAGGGGAGGCCAGTGGCTCAGAAGGGATGGCAAAGGACAGCCCTGGCGATAAGTTTCCAGGTAGCTTTCTCAACCCTCCCCATCCTCTATGCACCTGACAGCCCTCCAAAGCTCACCTGAGAGGCAGGGCTCCCCATCTACCTTTCCCGTGGGAATTCAGAGCAGCCACCTTAACCCCTGAACCCTGCTGGGCCTCTGCCAGCAGCTCTCAAGCCTTTTCCCTGCCGACTAGAGTGACATGATGTCATTTTTATTGAGACAAGATTAGATTTTTTTAAAAGATTTCCAAAGTGTGGTTCACATGCTCTCTAGTACTTTTCTTATTGCTTAAAGACCACAGAGCTGCCAATTTCAATTTGCTCTAGCTTTTATCACCAGAAGAAGCTTAAAAGAAAAAAAGAAAGAGGGAGAAAGGGTGGATGAGAATATTCCCCTCCGCCTAGCACTGGGTGTGAGGGTGGCGGAGAACACCCACATTGCCACCCCCTTTGTGATGCTGCTGTGCTAGGGAGATGTCAGGAAGCTGGGGTGCTGATGTCTAGCCTATCTGCCCAGCAGCACAGGATGTCTTCTAGACCCGAGGGCTCTCATGCCAGCCTGAGCCCTAGCACAACCTAGAGCCACTCACAACTGCAGAGATTGCCCTTCGACGGGGACTTAGGCAAAACAGACTCAAAAAAGTTTTCTGCTTTTTGATTCTGTTATACTGATTCTCCTATTCCAAAGTAATATTTCTCCTACATTCCTTCATTCATTCACTTATTCATTCGACATATTTATTAAGCACTGATTATGTGCTTGGCTCCATGAGGTAGAAAGGTAAAGACTGTTGCATTCACCATTTTGTGAAGGAAAATGGAAGAATGGCTATTTGTGTGGATCATGGTTTTTCAGTTGCCCCGTTAGCTCTCAGAATGGGTAGTGTGAAGAAAAATCACACACACACACACACACACACACACACACACACATCCCAAGAGCCAATTAAATTGTTTTGGTATAAAATCAGAGAATAAGCATCTAAAGAGGGATACGCTGAGGAAATGAATGCTTCTAGCTCCATAGGAGCCTGAGAGCTGAGACAGTATTTATACACCATGACGATTTAGGATCCACATTCCAGCTCCTAATAGGCTGATCTTCACAGTAGCCTGAGCAGCAGGCAGGTGCACAATGTACCATCGTGCTACACCTGGCCCTTCCTAGGCAGTCAACGAGGGTTTCTTGAGTGAATGTTAAGTAAATTCCAAATGTTCAGCTGTGAGACAGGCTCAAGAATTATCAAGAGATTGATCCCAAGTCTGCTAGTCCATGGCAGAGCGTAGCCTTGAACTTGGATGTGTTGAATATACACACAAAGGCCTATCATGATTCCTAGAGGCCCTGACCTCAGAAGATTTCTACAACCTCCTGTTGTCCCTCTGACTGGCAGTAAAGGATCCCCAGACTCTATGTCCTCAAAATGTACAGGACATTTCATGAGGAGACCTCTATCTCTTTACAAGAGTTTCCCAGGGATGAGCTGGGTGGACTAAGGGGTATTGGTCTTTGGGTATGGATTTCTAAACTGTTCTCAGTCCAGTTGTGGGTATCCTTGGAGCTCATTTCCTTTGGGAGTTACTCTGCCACTGTGGAACATGTAGATTAGAAAAGGTGGGATTCAGACCAAGCTTGTGAAGAACCTATTCTTTATTTACATCTCATGGCTTCTGACTTTTCCCCTATAGAGAGGGACGGAAGGGTATTTGTGGGTGTGGGTAAATTGTAGGTAGTTAGAAGTCTTTGGCAGAGTCACAGAGTAAGGAAGCTGCAGAACGGAGCTAGGATTTGGAAGCTTATTTGCTACTTTGGAATCACTAAGCTAGAAAAGACCCAGAAAGTCACTGAATCCCTTTCTACCCACCCAGGGGTAAGAATTACAGTGCATGTGCGTAGCATGGCACAGGGTCTAGATGATGCCTTCCTCCCCTGCCAGGAAATGCAACCTGGGAGGAGTGGAGGCTGTAGGAAAGGAGAACCAGCCTGCTTGAAAGGGAGATCAGAGGGCATGGAAGTCCATCTTCTTGTCTACTTTACCCTAAGAATATGATAGGGAAGAAAACTTTGCCCTGGACCCAGCTGCTGCTTCTCTGCACCTCAGTTTCCTCATTGGTACTATAATTTTTTGAACTGTAATTTGGTACTGTAATTTTGAACTGTAATTTTTTGAACCATGCCTGCAGGAGTTTCCTCCCCAGGGAATGTGGGGTTAAGACCTGCAGATGGTGCTGAACAGGTGGGGCTCTTTCAAGCCCTCTTATCTCTAACAGAACCTTTGGGCTTTTTTCTGTTCACACATTGCATATTCTTAAAAGATTTTGGTCAAAGAAAGTGTCCTATGTGGTGTCATGCTGCTTGGCAAGTACTCTACCACTAAGCTGCACCTCAGCCCCTGTCCCATTGATTTTTGTATTTAAGTTTGAAAATCCCCAACTAAGATGCTCTCAAAAATCGTTTCTACCTAGAGACTCATGATTCTTCCCTTATACCTTCCTGACTTGAGGATTTTGTCTCTACCATGCCGCACATTGCTCTTTAATCATTCTGTGCTTGCTTTTCTCTTCCCAGAGGCTCCTTGCAACACAAATACACAGAGGAATATGTGGCACCCAGTTCAGTGGCTGCCTGGGACAGGGTACCTGGCCCCCAAACGGCTCACATATCACTGGAATACATGTGAGCAAAGCATTACAAAAACTCCAATGTCTTATAATATTCTTCATCGGTGACAAGAACCTTGTCTTATCTCTCTTACCCATAGCTGGCATATCTGGGGCACATAGTAGATGCTTAGTACATATTTGCTAAAAGAATTGATGAATGAATGGCATGTTCCCCTCTGTGGGGTATATCATTAGCTTTACTGATGCAAAAGGATCTTCCCTGGTTCACAGGAAGTCGGGGGAGGCTGAGTGTTCTGCGTGTTCCTTTTATCTGATTATCACTGTTGGAAGTTGTCACATGTTCTGGGATAAATTGTGTCATCTAAAATTATATTTGGTCCTGACCCTCAGCACCTCAGAATGTGATTTTATTAGTCAGCCGATATGTAATTGTGACAGAGAAATCAAACAAAGCAAACTTCTGGGAGGAACTATTTTGGGGGGCCTACAGCTATAAGTGTTTAGTCCATAGAGGCAGAAGTCATGGCAGCAGGGCAGGAATGATGGGGCCACATTCTGTGATGTGATGTGTTCTGTGATGACACAGAACCTCACATCTTGGTGATCAAGAGGCAGAGAGCAGACAGCCACAGGTCCAGGTAAAAACCTCCAAAGGCCTTCCCCCACTGACCACTTCTGAACAGCTAGAATCCCACCTCCCAAAGTTCCATAACTTCCACATACAGCGCCTCCAGCTGGGGATCCAATGGTCAAATACATGACCTTTGGAGGACATTTTCAACTTAAAGCCTAACAGTGACCCTATTTGGAAATAGTGTCATTGCAGATGTAATTAGTTAAGATGAAGTCATGTGGAATCCAGCAGGACTGGTGTCATAAAAATAGGAGAAGAGACACAGACACAGACACAGACACATGGAGGGAAAAGGCGTGTGATGATGGGGCACACATTGGAGTGATGCTGCTGCTGGCCAAGGAATAGATACCAAGGATTGATGGCCACCACCAGAAAAGAGGAAGAGGCAAAGTGGATTCTCCCTGGCAGGTTTCAGAGGGACTGTGACCCTGCTGACACTTTCATTTTGGACTTCCAGCCCTCAGGATTGTGAGACAATACATTTCTGTCACTTTACGACAACCAATTTGTGGTACTTTGTTATAGCAACCATGGGAAACTGTTACATTCCCCACCCCAATATTATGTGTAAAAAGAAATCTATAACTTCTTTTTCTTTTAACATTTATAAAACAGTGAAAGGAAAATATGTTTTGCATGAACTTACTTTTTAGAAGCATCAATTACAGTATCTTATTAAAATATTTCATGTATTAAAAGCTGTATATCTTTGCATATTGGGTCATATTTGTGGTGTATATTGGGCAATGAAATTTTAAAAAATAAAGAATTAAACAACTTTCCTCCCCAGAAAAACAGTAAAAAGCTCCAGAAACTCCCGGTTTGGTAATCTTTTTTTTCAGTGTTGGGGCCCTGAGTGTGCTAGGCAAGTGCTCTACCACTGAGCTATACCCCCTAAAATGCCCCCTAATCTCTTTAAAATTAAATTTTATGAGAATTGGCTGCTTACTTTGACCTGACAGTTTTGACACTTTTGCAGTGTGGGGAGAAGTTTCGTCTTCCACTCTAGGATCTGGGTGTGATTGTCTGGGTTGAACAGGTTGCAGAATCACCTTCATTTCTCCATAGAAGTGAAGCCACTTGCCTCTATCCAGAGGCAAGTGCCTCTATCCCTTTCTTGTGTGTGTTCCACTGATCCATCCTCCTGGGCGGGGAGATTTCCAGTGCTAGTTCCCCTTGGGTACCTTGGATTAACTCCCTAGTCTAGCAGACAGGAAGCTGGGGCCCTCTCTGCCTCTCCATGGAGCTCCAGGAATTTGTAGGACTCGCCTCATTTCTGGTTAGTAAATAACTGGTGGGGCATAGGATGTGAGGGCTGAGAACACAGAAGGGCCTACCTGTTGGGCCAAATGGCCTCATCGGCAGAGCAGTTCTCAGGGTGTCAGTTTGCGCTGTCTGTCAGTGACTCTTTCATCATAAGCCCAGCTTACCTCATACTGCTCTACACCTGACCTGTTACTGTCACCGTGCTTACTCCACCAGGTATGACAGCAGCTGAAGGCTCTGATTAAGCCTGGAGCAGTCTTGCATGAGGGGGAAGGATCTTTTATTTTCAGTGTAAGAATTGAAGATATGAATGGGAAAGGAATAATGGGACATATTGTGCCTAAATTCCAAATTCACCACTAACTCCTTCCCTGGATTTCCAGCCCAAGGCTTCACTGGGCAGCAGGTGGAGAGGGCCAGACCATCAACTCCTCCTCCTCAGATCACACCGGGCCACCGGGGCTTCCTGCAGGGAAGGGGAGATTCTGGCACTATCCATCCAGAAGAGCAGCCATCCTTCCAGACCTCACTGATTGGGAAATTATCTTCTCTGGGCCTTCAGTTGCACTCATGGAACATCTTGGCATTGCTGGGACTGGATTCCCAGGTGAAGACTCTAAAGATTCCCACAAAAATAAGAAGACCGGTGTATATCTTGAAGAGCAAGTCATCAGTTCCTCAAGTTAGAGCAGGAAGAATTGGGAGGAAATTGAAAAGGAAGCAAGTATTCTGTGTAATATTACATTTATTCCTTTGCTCCCTCATCTGTTCTCTTATTCATTCATAGATACCACAGACATTTGGCAAATGGTTGCTGTAGGCCATGCATCAGTGATGCACTGAGGAAATGAAGACAACATCAAGGTCAGAAACCCTAGTGCAATTTGTGCCTGTGGAGAAGTCTGCCAGGAGGCAGAGTGGGTTGTGAGGAAGAAGAGAGCTTAACTAGCAGCCTGGGCCAGCAGGGAAGAGAGTTTCACGTGGGAGTAAAAAAGTACTTTCCAAAGCAGAGGCATTAGGCACTTCCCAGCATTACCTGGGAGAACATGTTAACCATCCCAGGCTGCCATAGACTGAGTGGCACAGTTCTGCAGGTGGGCAGAGTGGGAGCAAAGTGCCATCAGTGTCAGGGGATGCCCGGTGAGGCCTTTCTTTTTGCCTTCTCACTTTTGCGTGGTCTTTCTTAGGTGCTTGAGAGCAAAGAGAGATCTCTGATGTCTCTTATAAGGGCACTAATTCCATTATGAGGTTCCCCTCCCTCATGACCTCATCTAAACCTAATTGCCTCTCAGAGGTCCCAGTTCCAAAGGCCATTACACTGGAGGCTAGGACTTCAACATAGGCTTTGGTGAATACACAATTTAGTCTCTTCTGGAGGATTGTAAAATGCAGATTCTAGGTTACTGCTCTAAGCCTACTGAGTCAGAGTCTCTGGAATGGCCCCAGGAATCTGTCCCTTGATTTTTAGATACAGTAAATTGGGACAAAATCCTCCTGTAGGACCTCCTGCCATTGGCTGCTACATCAAAAAGGATGTTTCCAGTGAGGGGGAGAGCCATCGAATACACACAAGAGTAGGGGAACTTGGCCCTGGACAGGGGCCCAGAGCTCAATATATTTGTGAAATCCCTCATAACTGAAGTTGTGACTGATGTATGGCTGAGCAGGGGCAGCTGCAAAATGCAAGGATAGAGCCCTAAGTCCTATAGATGGATCTGTCTCAAGAATCTAAGGAATCTCTTCCTTTCTTTGATTTTTTAAAAAATTTTTCTTTCTTTATATATTTTTTGCTAGTTCTATATGCTTTTTCTAAGGAAATCATCTTGTATAAAGAGATTTAAAGATGTACATGCAATTCCTAGGAGATTGCTGAGGTGAAGGATTTCTGTTACCTGTTGCTCAGCCCTTTGCCTGGGGAGGTAAGTCTTGCTAAAGTCTCAAGTAATGAAACTTGAAATGAGCAGAGAAAACTCCAGCAGTTTCCAACAGCTCTTAGCTTTCAGTTAAAAAGCAAGAGACAGGGTAGTGAAGGCACAAGGCTGCATAATACTGCATGGGATGTGCTGTTTTGCTCAGTGAGTAATTATACTTGGAAGAGGTGAAAATTAGGATTCCCTTGCCACTCATTCATTGCTTCAACAGAAATGGCATGCTGTGAGTTCCTGGGGATTACTTAGGTGAATAAGACAGCTACAGCCCCTCCATGCCCTCATGACATTTATAGTCTGTAAGGGAAGAGACACAAGTAACTTAAGCCTGGATGGATTGCAGTGAAGGGTGGTATGAGTTATGCTCATTCTCCCATGGTCCCTTCATGTCTTTAGAGATTGCACCTAGCCCAAGCTGGATGACTCATTGGTACTTGAGATATTTGTTCCTTCATTCGCAAGCATGCACAGAACCCTATTATGTGTCACAAAACTAAACACCATGCAAAACCTTGTCACAGGGAGTCCAGAGTCAAGTGAAGAAGTCAGAGCAATAAGCAAATTGCACCAAGGCTGGGATAATGACTCAAATAATGCAGCAGTGGTCTGCCCAAGGTGAAGGAATGCAGAAACAGGGAGAGAAGTAGAGGGATCATCTTTGCCAGATGGAGCAGCAAGGGTACAGTGGTCCTCTGGGAGCCACCGAGGAACACAGTATGAGCTGGACCTTGAAGCATATGTGAGGTTTTTTTATTTCTCAGCACTTCCCAGTCCTACTGTCAAGTGATGTAATTTCATTCATTCAGTTATGCAGTACATATGTGTGGGCTACCTATGGGGTTCTTACAGGACTAGTTAGACAAACCAATCAACTAAACACCCAGTTATTTTGTCCCCTGACAGGTGACAAGCTACAGAGGAGCACTGGGGTGAAGGGGGGAGATAAACAGAAATGGAGAATCTGTCTCTTTCCCTTTGAGAGCCACAGCTGAACTGAGATGGTCAAAATTATCTATTCAATTCCCAAGCTCCTTTTTAGGAAAGGTAAGACCTGTCCACTACTGAGTTCCTTCTGGGTAGAAGTGACATGTCCTCTTGCTTGGGCAAAGTACTAAATACATCTCTTAATTTTTGCAATAGAAAGGCCACTCCATTTTCCTCTAGCCTGGTATTTAAAGTAGGAGGCTCTGTGGACAGCTAGTATACATATATATTAAAAGTAAAAAAGTTCATTTTTACTTATAATTATAAAACAATATATGCTTATTGAAAAATACAGGAAAAGGTAAAAGAAGGTAACTACTCTCATTATTTGATATTTTTCTTACTTCATGATTTTACATGGTTACATTTTCATTGTCACTTATGTGTGCTTATTGTGCTGTGGGGGCTCGTGTGTTGCTGTGATGCTGGAAGCTATACCTCTGGTATTTCAGATTCCAGCAGGGCCACCCATGGTGGATAGGTTTTAGCTGAGCTTTCAGGCTAAGACAGACTAGGGAGAAGGATGCAATAGCCCACTCCCAAAACAATTAGCCATTGAAAACTCTTAAGAATAGCAGAGAAGCACTGTCAAATACAGTGCTGGAAAATGAGCCCCCTAGGCTGGAAGGCATTCAAGAAATGACTGGGGAAGAATTACCTCCTCAAAGTAGAGTCCACCTTAATGATGGGAATGAAATAAAGTCCCTGGGACCTCCTTTTGCTGATGTGGCATGACTCAAAATGAGAAGAAACATAGTGGTTACAACAATGGGCTCAAACACAAGAAGATTGTGTGCATGGCACAGTGCCGAGTAGTGTTTCTTTCTGTTGTACTTAGGTGCTGTCAACAACAATGAACAACATGAGCATTGTATGTACAATAGATACATTGTGTACAATTTGTAATCTGCTTTTGTCATTTAGCATTATAGTAAATAAGTTCCCATAAACTTCATTTCAAAT